>JAJPUD010005771.1:7579-25198 GCA_023553655.1 Myrmecobius fasciatus
AAAAGCTTTTTATTTACAAAACATATGAGTTATTTTTTTACATTGACCTTTGCAAAAAACTTTTTTTTCCAAGCTTTTCCCCTCCTTCCCCCTACCCTCCACCCCTAGATGACAGGTAATCTAATACATGCCAAATATGATAAATTATATGGCAAATCCAATATATGTATACATAGCCATACAATTATCTTACTGCACAACTTCAGATCTAGAAAGAGAGAAAAAAAACAACCCAAGAAGGAAAACAAAATTCAAGGAAATATTCACAGAAAGCGTTAAAATGCTGTGTTGTGGTCCACACTCAGTTCCCTCAGGCCTCTCTCTGGATGTATATGACTATCTTCATCGCTGAACAATAGGAACTAGTTTGAATCACATCATTGTTGAAGAGAACCATGTCCATCAGAATTGATCATTGTATTGTCTTGTTGCTGTGTATAATGTTCTCCTGTTTCTGCTGATTTCACTCAGCATCAGTTCATGCAAGTCTCTCCAAGCCTCTCTGAAATCATCCTGCTGGTTGTTTCTTATAGAACAATAATATTCTATGACATTCATATACCATAATTTGTTCGGCAATTCTCCAATTGATGGGCATCCTTTCAATTTCCAGTTTCTAGCCACCACAAAAAGAGCTGCCACAAACATTCATGCACATGTGGGACCCTTTCCCTCCTTTAAAATCTCTTTGGGATATAAACCCAGTAGAAACACTGCTGGGTCAAATGGTATACACAGTTTGATAACTTTTTGAGCATAGCTCCAAATTGCTCTCCAGAATGGCTGGATCTGTTCACAGTTCCACCAACAATGCATCAGTGTCCCAGTCTTCCCACATCCCTTCCAACAACTGTCGTTATCCGTTCTTGTCATTTTAGCCAATCTGACAGGTGTGTAGTGGTACCTCAGAGTTGTCTTAATTTGCATTTCTCTGATCAATAGTGATTGGAGCACCTTTTCATGTGACTAGAAATAGTTTCAATTTCTTTGTCTGAAAATTGTCTGTTCATATCTTTTGACCATTTATCAATTGGAGAATGGCTTGAATTCTTATATATTTGAGTCAATTCTTGATATATTTTAGAAATGGGGCCTTTATCAGAACCTTTGAATGTAAAAATATTTTCCCAGTTTATTGCTTCCCTTCTAATTTTGTCTGCATTCATTTTGTTTGCAGAAAAATTTTTTAACTTGATATACTCAAACTTATCTATTTTGTGATTAATGATCATCTCTAGTTCTTCTTTGGTCACAAATTCCTTCCCCCTCCACAGGTCTGAGAGGTAAACCATCCTACATTGTTCTAATTTGTTTATAATATCATTCTTTATGCCTAGATCATGAATCCATTTTGACCTTATCTTGGTATATGGTGTTAGGTGTGGGTCAATGCCTAGTTTCTTCCATACTAGTTTCCAATTATCCCAGCAGTTTTTGTCAAATAGTAAGTTTTTATCCCCAAAACTGGGGCCTTTGGATTTATCAAATACTAGATTACTATTGTCATTGAGTATTTGTCCTGTGAACCTAACCTATGATTGTGCATTTCTTTGATGCTCTTTTATGTCCCTTTGTCCACACCCAAACCACCATTAGTAATATGCTATAGTCCACTCATACCCACCACACACTTATTCCTTCCAGGAATATTTTCCTTACCCCTCCATCACTCTCTCAGTCACTAGCAATATCGATTCTTTGGAGACTGGGATGCTCCATGATACATAGCCATATAGCACCCTGGGGGCATATGAAGATTGCAAAAGTGTACCATGACAAAAAGTGCTCATGAATCTGGGAAACCTTCTAATTATATTTTTTATTTTATTTGTCACAGGCGTTAAACAATGTGACTGTTGGCCATGGAGCACAAGAGCCTCTGAAGAATTAACAATGAGTATTACTCAAAGAGTAGTGAAGAAGCACATGCTGGCCAGGAGAAAGCTCCAACTGAGAACAAAGAAGAACCAAACAAAGAAGAACATGAAGGAGCTGTATGATATGAGAAAAAAGGTAGGCGGCAAGAGCCAAGAGCCAGGACTGATATGAAGGAAGCACTGCTGGGCCCACAATGGCTGGGGCATCGCCCTCACTCCTTAAACATAAAGACCTCCTTTGCTCTAGACCCTGGCTTACAGTCCAAACTAAGGGGGAATTCTGGTCTCCAGTGTTCATGGGACCTCACATTGTTCAGTTCATTTAAACACCCAGCTGATATCCTGGGAAAGTTTACTTAAACATCTAGGTTTTCCCCAAAATGTGGCCAGAAAAAAAGACACTCAAAGTCAAATGCAAATTGGATATGGAACAGGCATTTCTTTGTTACTACCAAAGCGCAGGACACAAGAACACACTGATACCAGGACTGAAAGCAGGATTCCCTAACTTCTTATAATTAACTTAGCCTTTGCACGAGCAGATACTGAAATCTTACCACAACATATGGCAGGCTGTAAGATAGCAGAGTAGGCCTTTCCCACTTCCCTGTGGCTCTGTCCTAGCCAAACAACTCCTGATGGTTACTGCTAAAATGGCCTGGACTCGGGCCTGGACTCTCATTAACGGCTGTCCTCTCTGAAGAGAAAGCTTACCAACTCTCATCAATCCGCTCCACCCAAAGGACCCAGGACCTCTGGGCCTCTCAAAGTCACAAAGTTGCCTCCAACCTTGGCATTGTCTACCTTAAGGATGGTCAGTCACCAATTCAGTAAATAATGTGATGTAACAAAGGCAGCTAGGGGCTGCTAGGTGACTCTATGGTCCATGTGCAAACAGTGATAAATGCATAGTCTCTCTGCCCTTGCCTTTTCACTGGGACTCTAGAGATAAAGCATGCTATCCATCACAGTGGAGAGATTAGCAAAGAGTCTTATTCAGAACAGCCTTTTCTTTAAACTGAGGCAGTGCGCCAAGTAGCCCCAGCCCCCACACAGTTATCATCAAACTGGGAGGGGAGAAATGCAAATTAAAACAACTTGGAGGTACCACCTCACACCCATCAGATTGGCTAATATGACAGAAAAGGCAAATGATAAATGGTAGAGTAAGGGAAAATTGACACACAAATATACTGCTGGTGGAGTTGTGAACAGATCAATTCTGGAGAGCAACTTGGAACTAAATCCAAAATGCTATTCAACTGTGCATAGCCTTCGATCCAGCAGTGTCACTATTGGGTCTGTATCATTCCAAAGGGCTCACAAGAAAGGGAAAAGACCTGCAGGTCCAAAAATCTTGATAGCAGCTCTGTGAGGTGGCAAAACATTGGAAATGGAGGAGATAGCCATCAACTGGGGAATGGCTGAATAAATGATGGTTTATGAATAATACTATTGTTCCATAAGAAATGAGCAGGAAGATTTCAGAAAAACTTGGAAAGACGTCCATGAACAAATGCAAAATGAAGGGTATAGAACCGGGAGAACATTCAACGTGGTAAGAGCAACATTATGTAATGATCTACATTTGGCTCTTAGTAACATGAAGCAAAACTGCAAAAGACTCATGCTAGAAAATTCTCTCCACATCCAGAGAAAGAACTGATAGAACCTGAAAACAGATAAAAGCATACTATTTCCCCTGTTTTGTGTGTTTTTCTTCTTTTGTTCTATTTCTTCTTTTATAACATGATTAATATGTAAATATTTTAAAGTTAGCAACTATATAACAGATATCACAAAGCCTAATAACTTTGGGAGGGAGAAAATTTGAAATTCAAAATTTTATTTAAAAAAACAACACTATCTGTCTTCTTAAAGGACTCTACAACTTGGGGCAGCTAAATGGGGCAGTGTATAGAGCAATGGTCCTGGAGTCAGGAGGATCAGAGTTCAAATCTAGACTCAGACATGTAACACTTACTAGCTGTGTGATCCTGGGCAAATCACTTACCCCCAATTGCCTCTCAGTCACATGAAAAAAAAAAAGTCTACAACCAAGTCATCTATGCTGTTGGGGGTGGAGGGTAGCGGGGAGTAGTGATTTTCTCAAATGGAACTCTTCAATACTGATGAAATAGGTCCCCAGGTTAAAACCCACCTTTGAACATATATCTAAATATTTAATATGCACACATATGTAGATGATGCCACATGAAGAGCAGTCACACCCCAATCAACTATCTTGGCATATGGGCTGAACCACATTGAGGGTAACCAACAGTGAGATGGGGGGGTTATCTATTTCAAACTGATAAAGACTTCCTCAAGTAAAATGTGTGAATGAGAATAATTTATTTAAATAGCCATGAAGGTGGCTGAAGAAGGTAGAGTGGAGTGCTTGGAGCTTGGGGAGGCAATGAAGACATCCTGACCAACCATTGCATCCTGGGCCATCATTAGTCATCTTGATATTTGTCCTGTCACTAGATTTTCAAGACTCAAAGAAAGAGTACTCTAATTCAAGCACAAAATATCACTAGTCCTCTATGAAAATCAAGAAAAAATTACACACACACACACACACACACACCCTATATATATTGCATGATTGTTGTAAGCAAAGGGTCTAAATTATCACCACCACCACCACCATCACTTTTTACTACCACAGGTAGCTATTTTTTTTTAAATCCTTTGGCTTCTAATAATCTTTCCAACTATGGAATTAGAAATCCAACCCCAAATACTAGATCCAGACAGCTGTGTCCCCAAGACCACTTTCCCCCTCTTTTTTGATGGCTAGTTACCCCACATAAACAGAATCAAAGCTTTGCCCAATTGAAGTCATCTATCTTTCCCCTTGATCTTGAAATAAAGCCCTTCCGTCCTAGGATATCAAAGCAAAGCCTATCTTAGCCAATACTACCCAGATGTCTTGTAAAGTCTGAGAGCTTTACAAGAGCTTTCCATGATTGTCGTCAATTTCCTTCCAAGATGTTGGGCAGAGGCCAGTTTGCCCAATTTGTCATTGCAGAGCAGGTCACACTGGTAGTACCTCCATACCCTTTCAAAGTGGCACTTTGTTTTCCAACTAATCAAAGATGCATTAGGACCTTCCAAATAACAGTCTCAGAAAATTGGACAATCTCAAGAACTAAAGATGTCCAAGAGACAAACAATCATTTTCTGTGGAAGATATGTCATTTAGGAAGCCAGCAGGTTAAAATGATATTCTTGTTAAAGTCTGATTATAGAGGTACATCCTTATACCCTCTCCCTTACAGACAAATCTGTCGCCTATTCCATATATATATATATATATATATATATATATATATATATATATATATATATATATATTTCCCATCTCATCCCCAGTTTTTTGCCAAGATGACCTCCTTCCCATTATGTTTAAAAATGGATTCTTAGCTTCCCTTCCAAAGCCCAGCTCAGACATCATTTCCTATATTAGGCCTTTCCACATTATCAGTGAGCTGCTTCTCTCTCTGTGTCATTTCATATGATTGTGCATTTACTTATCAGTGTATACATATCAGAGTACATCCTCTCAGAAGTCCATAAGCTCCTTCAGGGGATTTCTTTCATTTTTTTTCTTTTTATCACTAGTATCTAGCACAGGACCTTATGCATAATAGGCACTTAATGTCTGTCAACTGCATTAAATATAATGAACCAGATGAAGACAGTTGGTGAGGTTAGACTAGATCTTCTGAAAGGGATTTGATACCTTTAGAGAACTGCAAACTCCCTCTGAGTCAACAGTACAAGATGGAAGCTGTGAAACCTAGAACACACAAAGGACGTAGGGCTGGGAAGGAAGGAAGGAAATGGCCCTTTAAAAGCCACAGTAAGATCATATCGAGTCCCATGTTCCATCCTGGCACAAACGCATTCGGAAGACTATCCATAGACAACAAAGCATCCAAAAGAGAGCAACTAAGACAATCAGATACTCTAGCTCATGCCCAGGAGATACAAGAAATTGGAAAGGGACTCACATGTATAAAGATAAAGACAGCAACTCTTTTCATAGGAATACTAAACTTGGAAACTTAAGGGAATGCCGTCTACTTTTAGAGAACAGCTAAACCAATGGGATTATGGGAATGTAAAACAATATGACTGGGCCATAAATTATAAAAAGAGAGGATATTTTAGAGCAAACTAGTAAGAAGACCTCTAGGAACTGAAGTAAACAGAACCAGGAAAAGAACGTGCATAATAATAATAATAATATTAAGGGGAGGAACTCTTTACAAGAGTTTAGGAAATCTGATGAATGTAGTGGCAAACCAAGCCTATAAAGAATTAGAGAGGAAGCAACCTGCCACGCCCCTCCACACAGTACATGTGAGAGGGGCGACACTCAAGGTGCAGCATGAAAGTCATTTTTGGACATGGATCATGAGAGAGATTACTTCACTTGATGAAGCAGATTTCTTATGACTGTTTCACCTTTCTTGTTTTTCTTGATTTAAGGGGAGAAAAGTGTGAAAGAGGGAAAATAAATGTTTATTAATTGAAAAACCGATAAAATCTAAAAAAGCAAAAGCAAATATATGCCTCATTTTCCACCGAGCAATATTTAAGGACAGTAAAGGAACGTCATTTTCACCAGGTCAAAATGAAATCTCCCAAGTGCCCCCGTACCCTATGCAGGATCACACTTATTGGTCCTTTTTGCATCTATTCATATTCTGCTAATCAGTCCATCCTGGCATCTAACAAGCTTTTTCTCTTTCTCCAAAGTTCTAGCAATTGGCACCCTGCTTGGCACAGAGTAAACATCTACTAAATGCTTGCCAACTGAACATCGTGAGGCTCAAACAGAATAGGAAGCACTTTGCTTAAGAACTATTTGATAACTGTGACTGAAATCGACTCCCCATTTAACAAAGATTAAGATGCTTCCAGAGACTTTGTTTTTCACTAAGTAAAGGAGTGAAACAAGAAGGCCTTGTCCAAGTCAATATAGCCCCCAAGACACAGTTAGAGCCCTGAACATGCACCCCACCACTGCCACCAATTGGTTAAGCAGGGTAGGTTGTTCTCTCTAATCTCATATCATTCTACACGTTGGCGCCTCCCTCTATAATGGCCACATTGGCCAGCACCTTCCTAGGCAAACCTGGAATGAGTTTTTTAAGCTCTCTGAGCCTATGTTGTTATCTCCTTCAGCCTAGAGGAGGAATAATTTTCCAACAGGCTCTTCTTCCCCTTGGCTACCCTCACCACCCTCCTGCCATCTCTTCTAGGCTTTCTTTTTGTTTGCTTTCCTGCCCTGTGCAATCCCTCTCTTTATCGTGCTTAAATTCTAAGTGATTACTTTATTTTCTCCAGGTATTGAAAAACAGAGATGGAAGAAACATGGGAAAGTTCTCAAAACTGATTATAATAGCTCAACTTCACTGAGAAGCACATAACAGCAAGTCTAACAGACCATATTTTAAATGACAGCATATCACCCTTTTACACAAAGCAATTGTTACAGAATCAAGTGGCCATGTGCAAGTAGAACACAACCTGGTGAAAGGGAAGGTTAAAGAAAAAAATCAAATTGGAAGAAAGGATATATGAAAATAGACATTTTTGTGTGATTACAACAGCTCTAACCCAGTCTGTTTCAACCAGCTGTCAACTCTGGACATGTTGAAAAATAGATAAAAGAAAGAACGGACTAAATCAACATTTTCTAAATAAACACAATCAATGTAAAAGATTCAGCATAATGAGAAGATAGAAACCAGCATATGTGGCCAATACAATCTCTTTGCCAAGGAGTGAAAAGTGGTATTTGAGCTCAACTTCTGGGAACTTGAGGAACATTAAAGAAGAAGCTAACAGAAATTATGAGTACTAGTGTCTCTTCACCAAAAAAAAAATCAGAAAGTTCAGGACACAATGAGCTTCCAAAGAACTTGGAGGAAGATCAAGCTAGAACCACATCTTTCTGGTGACATTTGTAGGACAATAAGCAGATGTGAAAAAGAACTCCATCAACATGCCTGTAGGGATCTGTTATCACTAACAATTCTGAAAAGGCCACCCTTGGCCTCTAAAGTTTCAGCAAGCTATGTGAGAAAGGAGGAGTGGCCTATAAAATAAAACAAAGAAAAATTACTTACACTGGATAACTAGTAACCTAGAGTTTCCATTGGAACAGATGAAATTTTCAAGAAAGTGGAACTAATTTTCAAGACAATCCAAAAAAAGAGAAGATACCAAAATAATGGCAAGGATCACAGATACTATCATCAGTGTATGCTCTCTCCTCTCTCTCTCTCTCTCTCTCACACACACACACACACACACACACACACAAGTCAGATGCTACCAACAGTTAACCTATATTATTTGAGAAAGTCTTATGAAAGTGGCCCATGGTCCATGCATGCAGCAAATATAAGTTTGATTAAAATATAACTTGGGAAGAATTGAGGTATCACAGATGAAATATATCCATAGTAGACCACAACTAAATGGGCATGAATTGGCCAGCATGGTGATGGTCTTATTACTATGTATGAGCAGGAGGATTAGTCTCCAACTGGGCAAAAGCCCCAAATGCTCCAATTCGTACAATAAATTGTATTAAAAATAAAGACCAGAATATACTCTTAAACCCCTTCCACCTCAACCTACACCCTCCACACAACCCACAATAAACTCCCTTTATAAGATACCTGATGATCATACAGCTTTGGCTAGAAGACCCCCAGTGATGGCAAACTCATTATCTTCTGAGGCAGCTCATTCCATTGTGTGATAGCTCTGTTAGGATTTTTTCTCCTCCTAATATGAAGCCTAAATCTCTCTGCCACTTTGATCTATTATTCCTAGATCTTCCCTCTGGATCTAAATGGAATGAGTTTAATCCTTCTTCCATATGGCAACTCTGAAAATACTGAAAGCCAGTTATTGTCTCTCCCTATCCACACCCCTCCACATGTCTTCTTTTCTTCAGGCTAAGGAATTACTATCCATTTACTGAACTCCAATCTACAAATCCCTACTTCATTCATCTCCTCCTTTCATCACAAGGACTCATCAAGATAGAAGTCAGTTCCTAGCATAAGGCTTTGTACATACATACTAGACAATACTAAATCCGGTTGTTAAACTTAATTGTTTCTCCTCCTGCGTACACATCCAAGTTTGCCAATATGTAACACCCCAAATTGACGTAAGAGCTAAAAGGACTCAAAGGAGAGCATTGAATGGAATGTCAATAGAGGACCTCTCATGAAAACAAAATTTAAAAAACCCAGAAAGCATGAAGGGGTTGTGATCAATATTAGTGAAGGGAATACCCATACCTCTTAGCTTCCAGGCCAATTTAAGTGTCAAAATAAAGGCTGAGGAAGTTATGCTCACTTACTTCAAAAAAAGTTTGGAAATATCCCACTGCTTATTGGGAAACCTATGTTTCCATTCAAGTTCCTTAGTGGTGGGCAACTTTAAGAAACAGCCAAGCTGTCAAGCACTGCCTGGGCAGTAAAAAATGTTTTTTTTTTTTTTTTAAATAATCCCCAAGATCAACTCAAGAATCGTCTTGATAAGCATTTCAACATTATTAACATGTAGTGGACTTCCTGCCATCTAGGGGAAGGGAGGGAACTGGGGGTAAAATTTGTAATGGAAAGCTTTGTAAAGATCAATGCTGGGGAACTACCCATACATATGTTATACAAATAAAAAGCTTTAAGAAGTTCAAAAAAAAAAAAAAAAAGAATCGTCTTGATAGTCGGTAATAGCCACAAAGGCAATAGAGGGTAATGGAAAGAGGATGGCCTTGAAAATCAATGGTCCTGGGTGGCTTGTAAAGCTGAGGTTTATACCCCACAATTGTTGGTGTTCAAAGGAGACCCCAAAAAGTTGGGGGTTCCAGACTGGTATCACAAGGTGTCTCAAAAGAATAGAAGATTCGGGACCATCTCCAAGTCCAGGGGCAAAGTTTATTAGACTCTCAAGGTCAACTGAAGCCGGCTAAGTTCCAAAAAAAAAGTTGGCCAAGAACCAGATGATGCAAGAAGATAAATTTATAGAGAAAAATTAGAGACCAGGTGCTTCATGTCACTACTATGCTAATTTTATGGCTCACAGGTGGACTTCAGGAGTGGTCTGGTATGCATCTCATTGTCTAAGAGACTTATCAGGGACCAATAGATTGTTATCTGACAGCCAGCAGCATTGGTACAGAGCTTCTCAGGCCTAGGGACTCAGGATTATCTCTACATCTCCCCTAGAAGCTAGGGGAGGAAATACATCATTTCAACTGTGGCACTCCCAAGGTCAGATGGCCTTAGGGTTATTGCTACATCTTTCCCAGAAGCTGCACCTCATCAGAACGACCTGAGCAAGTGATTGAACGTTCCTGGGCCTCAGTTTTCCTCATCTGCAAAAGACAGTGTACTAAATGCTTTTACAAATGTTACATTATGGGCAATTATGTCAAAATCAAGTCTAAAAAGGGAAGAGAAAACATAAGGGATTCAATGTAGCTGAACTGTTTATATCTATACATGGGAAGATGATAGTTGTCACTCCAAAACTGTAGCACCAAATTGTAGTTAGAAGGAATAAACAATGACCTAAAAATTAAAAAATGAGAAAAAAAGTACACGAAGCAAATGGAAGGGAAAGGGAAAATGGGTCAATTATTTCAGGTGAAGAAGCAAGAAAACCTATTATAGTGGATGGAAAGATGAGAGGAAGTGATGGGCATTGCTCAAACCTTGCTTTCATCAGTATAATACACAAAACAAGTTGAATATAGAAAGACATCTCACCTGATAAGAAAGTAGAAGGGGAGGAGGTGAAATACAGGGATGAGGAAAAACCCAAGAGTAGGGACAAAACACTAGTGAGGAGTAAAAGGGTGAAAAGACAGAGGATAAACAGGAGGAAAAATAGAATGGAAGGAAATGCACAGTAATTGCAACAGTGAATGTGAATGGGATGTCTCCCCCCCCAAAAAAAACAAAAGCAGGTAGCAGAGTGGATGACAAATCAGTATCCTACAACAAGTTGTTTACAGGAAACATACTTGAAGTAGAGATGCTCAGAGGAAAGATAACTAGCTAGAGCAGTATCTATTATGTTTCAGCAGAAGTCAAAAAGCAGGGGTAAACAATCCTGATCTGAGAGAAAGCCAAAGCAAAAAGAGACCTACTTAAGAAGAAAGGAAGCAAACTATCTTACTAAAAGGTACCACACACACACAATAATAAACATATTTGCACCATGTGGTATAGCAAAAAAAAAGAATTTAGATGCTGAGGCAATTGGGGTTAATTGACTTGCCCAGGGTCACACAGCTGGGAAGTGTTAAGAGTCTGAAGTGGAATTTGAACTCAGTTCTTCCTGCCTTCAGGGTCCGTGCTCTATTCACTGCATCATCTAGCTGCCCCTAGCAGCTTAAAGAAGAATTCTTCTTAAAGAAGAATTCTTATGAGGTATAGGGAGATAGGAATACTATGCAATGTAAAATAGATAATTTTGATATTAAATGAAAAAAAAACACCTTTGCTCAAACAAAACCAATGTAACCAAGATTAGAAGGAAAACAGAGCTGAGAAACTCTTGACAGCAAATGTTTCTGATAAAAGCCTCATTTCTCAAATATATAGAACTGAGTCAAAATTAGAAGAATACAAGCCATTCCCCAAATGATAAATGGTCAAAGAAGCAGCATTTTTCAGATGAAGAAATAGGTATATAAAGAAGTACTCCGAACCACTTTTAATGTGAAAAACACAGATTAAAACAACTCTGAGATGCCACTTCATACCTATCAGATTGGCTAATATGAAAGAAAAGGAAAATGACAGCCACTGAAGTGAATGTGGGAAAATTGGGACACTAGTTGAGGCATTGTTGATGGTGGTGTAAAGTGGTCCAACTGTTGTGGCGAGCAATTTGGAACTATGCCCAAAAGGCAATCAAACTGCACATACCCTTTGATCCAACAATACTGCTACTTGGTCTGTATCCCCAAAAGATCATAAAAAGGGCAAAGGATTTCTAGATACAAAAAATAATTATGGCAGCCCTTTGCATTGTGGCAAAATAGTGGAAACAGGATGCCTATCAATTGGGGAACAGCTGAATAAGCTGTGGTATATGAATGTAATGGAATACTGTGGTGCAATAAGAAATAATGAACAGGCAGCTTTCAACAAAACCCCGAGTAGAAACTGATACAAAGGAAAACGAGCAGAACCAAGAAAGCGTTGCACACGGTATCAGCAGCAACTTCGTGATGATCAATTTACACGTGACTCAGCTGTTCTCAACAACATCATGATCTGAGAGAAGTACAAAGGATTAATCAAGGAAAACACTACCCACATCCAAGAGATGAACTGCTGGACTCCAAAAGCAAATACTTTTTCATTTAGTTGATTCTTTTTCTTGGATTTTTTCTCTTTTTTCTATGTTCTATTCTTCAACTGTGACTAATATGAAAATGTTTTACATGATAGCATGTGTAAAATCCCTATCAAATTACCCACCCTTTCACAAAGAAGGAGGGGAGAAGGGGGAAAAATTTGGAACTCAAAATCCTATAAAAATGAATGCTAAACATTCTCTTGATGTGTAATTGGGGGAAAAACAAAAAAAAACTATGGCAAATTAAAAAAAAACATATATAAGGCTACTTTGAGGGTCAAAGCAAGAGGTAATGGGGCTGGAATGAGAGTAAAACTGTGAGGATGGACAAAAGGTGGCCAGATAGTCACAGTGGAGGACTAAATAGCCCCACAGCTGTGCAGAGCAGTATGAATGAAAGAAAGCACACATGAAAACAGAGAGCTCTGCCATAAAGGGCCAAGGTAAAACTTGTCTTTCACATCAATCACGTCCCTCTAGTAAGAGTGGCCATATTTGGCTTAAGAGTCTCCAGACACAAAGTAACAGGATGATAAGGAGCAGCAAGAGGAAGGGGAGGAGGAGGACAGCAACCAAAGTAATGGCTAACCTTTATAAAGCACCTTAAGGTATTCGAGGGGTGTGACAGATCATCTCATTGGCTCCTTACAATATAGGTATAGCTCATTATCCTCAGTTTACAATTTTGGAAATTGAGGCTTAAAGCAATTAAGTAGAGGACCCCAAGTCACCCAGCTGCTGAGTAGCAGAGCCAAAACTCACTATGCCCCTTAAGCCATCCTGTACAGAAACCACATAAACACATAGGGCCTCCAGACACAAAGCTGACAAGTAGGCCTCCTGAGAACATTGGCAGAAAGGGAGGGGACCAGGCTGTGTGCCTTGGGGCCTTTTTTCCTATTGTTCAACTACTCAGTCCTTCAAAAGCAAAAACAAGAAAAAACCCAAACCCTTAACAGTTAACTTAGAAGAGAAAGAGAGAAAAAAAAAAAAACTGACAATCTGGAAAAGGCTTTTTTCCCCTTCCCAGGGAGCTTCACAAGGAACAACAGGAGACAAAGAACACCAGCTAAAACCACCGAAAGGGAGCTTTTAATACTCTTAGAAGGTGATTGAAAACCTCTTTCTCTTCTCAGCCTCAGGCTCCAGCAAATCCCCTGCCTGCTAGGGAGGCTCTCCAGGGATAAGAGCTTCCACCAAGCTGTACTCTTCCGGGTAGGGGGCCTTCCCATTGGTCCTGGAAAGCACACCTCATGGGCACCTGCCTAGTCAGTCTCTGCATAAGCCCAGCTGGCTGCAGGGGCTAGGGGTTACCAGACTGCAGCTTGGGCAGGAGAGCAGGCCAGTGTCAGAAAGCCAAATGGGGCCTCTCGATGAGTCTCTCCGCAAGGAACTCAAGGCAGAAGACTAGCCAGGGACCAGGGATGCAGGAGACATTTAATGCAATTACAGATCTCGATTTCCTTTCTTTAATTCCTCCTTGGACTACTAATAACAGAACATTTGCTGAAAAAATAATAAAAACAATTTAAACAACGAATGTCAACATGAAAATCTGAACCAAGGGACTATAGTTATGAGTACTGCCTTTCCCCCCCATTATAAAACAACAGCTATTAGGGCCAGAGAAGATTTCACAATTCCACACTGTCCCTAAGTTGCTGCTTAGTGCCAGGCACTGTCCTAGGTTCCTGGAGTACAAAAAGCCAGCAACTGATTTTCTACTACATCAATAAGCAAATCTCAGCCATTTCAGAATAGGGCACAAAGTAAGGATGATTGGTGGGAGGCCAGAGAGGACCTGGAGCCAGGAGAGGCAGCCGAACTGAGCCTTGAACACTGATGGACAAATTGGAAATAGGAGAGCATGGCAGGCAAGGAAAGTGGCTTTTACTACCACATGAAAGGGGGGAGAGAGAATATGGAATGGGGGGTGTGGAACAGGAACAACTTGTGAATACTTCGTTTTGGCATGGACTTAAGGGTCAAATAAAAATCAAGCTGGAAAGTAGATGAGAGCCAGATCGGAAAAAGTCATAAAAGTTAAAAGCTTATGTCATACCCTAGAGGCAATGAGGAACCACTGAAATTTTTAAAGTAGAGGAATAACACCATAATACCTGTGCCTTAATAAGATGATTTTGTCATGTACAAGATGACTTAGAATGAGAAGAGAATGCCATCACAACGGATAGTTGGAAAGTTGTCACCGTGACCCAGACAAGGGACAATGAGGGCCGAACAAGGCTGGTAACAGTGACAATAGAGAGCATGGCACAAATAGGGAGCTATTATAGACATCAGCTCTCCGATCCGCTTTTCTCAGAACTAAAAGGGAAGCAGCAGATAGGAAAATTGCAAAGAAAGAACATTTTCAATGCAATTATCTCTTTTCAATCATTTGTCAACCATCTCTTTTCCATCCCTTCTTTTTACTGCTCCCTTCTCATTTTAATTTCTTTAAAAAATTATTGACTTTCAGCCATACAAAATACTAGATCTGGACTCCAGTGATCTCCAGGTACATGACTCTTCAGTCAATGAGGACACTAGCCTCACAAATTAATTAATATAAGCTGTTGACATAAGACTGATATCACCATATAGACATTAGCTATTTGGATGGTTTAATAACTCCTTCCTCTATTTTAGAGGCTGAGTAATTGACAGCTGGAGCAAATGCAAAGAAAGATGCAGGTAAATACAGTGGAATCAATTCCATTCTACAGTAATACAGTTAGAATTGATAGGACTCACAAAAGCAACTAACAGATTGTGCAGTTATCCCAGGATTTATAATTCTATTGATATCTTTCCATTTTATTTCACCTTCATTACTCATTCTATCCCTTCTTCTCTCCCAGAGGGCCATTGCATATGACAAAGAAGAAAAACCAAAGAAGGAAAAATTACTTTAGTAAATCCAATAAGGAAAAATTCTGCCATTATAGGCAGTGCTCCACACATAGTGCCCTACCCTTGGGCAGAAGGGGAGAGGTGAAATCTCCTAGTTCTATGGGTAGGGAGGGAGTTGAACTCAATCATTAGAATGCCACAGATTGCAGTTGCCAATTTTTTTTTGGAGTCAAAATGTATATTATTTCCCTTTTTCTGCTTACTTTAACAGTTTAGCTAAGCCATCTCCCACGCCTCGGAATTGTTCATACTTGTCATTTCTTAAGCTACAGTAATATTCCATTACCTTAACCAACCAATGGATGACTGTTCGGATTCCATTTCTGTGCTGCTGCAAAAAGAAGCAGTCTCCCCTTGCCAAGCCTTGTCAGAAATCCCAGCCGTGTCCTTGAGATTACATTTTCCCAATAAAATCTCCTTATGGGCCATCCTTTGCCTTCCTTTCGGTCAGCCAGCCACGACATTTTGCCTCCATGTGCCCTTCCCCTCCCCTGCCCCAATGCCACCCGATATCTCTACTAACTCCACTAAGTTTCCCAGCCCTATTTCTCCTCCTTACAGCTAATTCTTTTAGGATGCTAATAAGTTTCTTTCAGGATTTAGCCTGCCAGCTAAGAGTATGCCCCAACCTCATGGGGTTTTCCTTTTCTACTGGGGAATGATGAGTTCCACTGAGGAGCTTGGCTTTCATGAGCTCTCCCGCTCTTTCACTTATCATTCACAGTGTCTGCTGTATCCCTCCATTTTGTCTGTAAGTTCTCTCCTAAATAAATCTACCTTTTGCCAAAAAAATGGCTATTGGGAATTCTTCACATGACCGCACCCCAACTTTTGGTGCCTGCCATCATCTGGTGTCTCCATCACCTACATAGCCTTGGTCCTCAAACCATCCCCAATGAGTCTCAGCTCCTTAACTACTCAAGTTACGGAGAAGGGAGGGAGCTCTTGTATCAGAAGGAAGTCAAAGATCCTTCATTTAGGGAAAAAGGCCCTTTCAGAGGCTGCAGGCCAAACCTGTGTAGCTCAGGCCCTTTAAGAGCCTTAAAAGAACACTCTAAGTAGAGGAACTTGGCCAGGAAACTTGTGGGAGAGGGAACTGTCAGATCCTGAAGGTCCCACAGAGGGGAAGGGAAGAGACAGCTTGGATTGGGGGTTAGAAAATAATTAACAGGTACAAGGTTGAAGCCAAGAAGGAAAAGAGTAAATAAGCCCAGAGGGAGAAAGAGGGGAGTCGAATTCCAGGAACCCAGAAGAGTGAAAGTCACCCAGTCCCAAGGTCACCGAAGAGACTTCATCAGCCAGGAAAACTTGGCTGGATGTAAGCAAGAATGGGGAACTCGAGCCAGGGGGCAAACCCCAGGTCAAAAGGAGACTGTTGTCCCTTCAGCCAGTGGCCTTGCCTTTCCCACAGCAAAGCAGCTTCAAGCGGTATCATTGATCAAGCTAGCCACACACATCCTTACCCCACTCACAGACAACAGCTGCAGACTTGGACAGGAAGAATTATTTGGGAATGGGAATAGCCTCCCACTTTGCAAATGTCCTTTATAAAAAAATCGAGCAGATGAACCTTTCTTCCAGGAGGGGCCTCCTAGCTAGCGGCCGGACCCTCCTCCTAGCCAGAGGAGAAATACATTCCTTTGTCAGGACGTGGCCTCTTCTGAGTCCTCCCCGGGCAGCCAGAGGGCAAGAATTGGGCCCATTTTGCCAGAGACCTGGGAATCCGATGGATGACAAAGGCAGGGGTTTCAATCTCAAATGGCTTGTGTAAAATGGCTTGCCTACCCCCCCCAAATCTTTTAAGGAATAGATAACACACTGCAAACTAACCTGTGGAGAAGAAGCTAAAAGATTCTGGTCTTGAAGGATTTTGGCCTGACCACAGATGATCCATCTTAACCCCTCACCTCTCCTCCCTCCCCCACCTCAATTTCTCCTAATTAGGAAGAGCGGGCACATCTAAGGCCCCTTCCACTTTGGACTTTAATTGGTGGAAACCATTGGGGGTGGAGGGGTGACCTGGCTGAGTTCCTACAATAGAAGGGGTGCGGTTTCACCCCAAGTGCTCTAAAGTCTCAGACCCTTTTAAATACCAGTTCCTGACCGTAGATTCATACATGCAAAACACAAAAGTCTGCAGTCAAGACAAGTGAAAAGACTTGGGATATGGAGTTGGTGGGTCTGCATTAGGGCAAGTTTCAGGAACTCGTTAGGCTTTGTTCTCTGTAAAATAGGTGACCTCCAAAATCTCCTTGACCTCTTAAAAAAGCCGTTCTTTAAAAAAAAAGGATTCCCAAGAAGGGAATCCTGCTAGCGTTTCCCTAGAAATCCCAACCTGTCTTCCACAAGGTCAGTTCCAGAAGTAACTTGTGCTCCCATCTCAATGGTGCCTTAATATGCTGATCATATC
>JAJPUD010005771.1:25208-43043 GCA_023553655.1 Myrmecobius fasciatus
CCTCCTGAGGACACTACTAGCAGGTGGGGACTGGGGAGGAGAGGATAGAGAGAAGGAGTGCCCTGGGTAAGTAAAGAGAAGCCAGAGATCGGTTTCCGATCTATTCTCAAGTCTCCAAAAGCCTCTGGGATCCTTTTGCCAGGCTCCATGGGTGTTAATTAATTACATCCCGAAATCAGCCAGGAGGGCCATTCACCTGTTCCTTCTCCGAACCTTCTGGCGTTTCTCACCTCTGGCATTTCAAATGAGATGATATTTGCAAAGCACTGGGCCTAGTCCTTTCCCACAGTGAAAGTTTCATAAATAATTCTTCCCTTCCCTTTCAAGCTACAGAAAATCTAGTTTCGATCTGAGCAAGGCAGGCTCAAGGATAACTTTGATAAAAGCTCCCACTTTTCATCTAGACTCATCAGGCTTTACAACTGTTTCCAACTGCCTCCTTAAAGTTGATAACTGTCACGTGTATTGCCCTTCAGATGGCTTTTCCAAACCGTCCCACATTTTTGTTGCCCCCCCTTTCCAATCAAATTGTATTTGGGGCTTGCCAGACTTTGCCCGACATCCTATGGCTGGAGTACAGCTCCAAAGCAGCATGAAGCTCTAACCCTAAGGCCACCTGGCCTAGGGAGTACTACAGTTCCACAAAGAATCCCAGCTGTCAGATAGCAATCTGTTGGTCAGTAATAAGGAGGTTTTGGAGACGATCAAAGCCTTAGAATTCAATAATGGGGTGCATACCAGACCTCTGCTCAACTCCACCTTCTCAACTCTCCCTCTAAGCCATAAAATCAGCTTATCAGTGGCAGAAAGCATCTGGACTCTCTTTTTCCCGTACATTTGTCTTCTTGCTCCTGATTTCTTGCTAAATTCTGGAACTTAGCCGGCTCCGATTGGCATCACAATTACAAGAAACTTTGCCCCTTGACCTGGAGATGGGTCTGAGCCTGCAAATTCTTTTGAGACACCCCATGACCCCCAGCCTTTTGGTGGTCTCCTTTGAAGCCTAACAGGATGAGGAATATAGGATAGTGGAAGCCTAGGCTAAGAACTAGGGTGTTCCTGAATGCTAGGCCAGAGTGACCAACTGACTACCACAGCTAACTGCCACCTCAAGGGCCCAAGTTTGTGTTCCAGGAGGTTTAAAGGAACAGTTTGCTTTTTCTTTCTGCAATCGTTCTGCTTGCCCCATGTTACCGGCCTTGTTCCCCCTAATCTTTTTCCCCATCCCCTCTGCCTACTCCCCCCCCACCAGGCCTCTATTCAAACACATCCGAATACCTGCTTATTTGCTCCTAAAACTTCAAACTGAGCCTCCAAAGAACTAATCTTCCCATTCCAGTCTCTACTCACTGAACTGGAATCCTGGAGATGATGGTCTATAGGGCTCGCAAAGGGAGCCAGAGTGAAGCTGGTTAACGAATGTCACCATTTACTTGTCACTAGGGTCAAGGTGTTCATATTTCTTTTCCCTTAAATCATATCTTCTGGGAAATTGGTTGCACAAAAGTCAGGATATTGGAGATCGGGTCTATCATTTGTTATTATTTTAGTAGTTAGCTTTTGGATGAGGGGAAAAACATCCCAGGAGATGACATCCTGCACTAATGCAATTAGTGACAGCACCTGACCTCAGTATGTGTGTGCGTGATAGAGCAGCCGCGTGGGTGGGTGTGGATGGTTTACTGCATGTATATAATCTGTACGAGCAAAATCACTGCTGTTTCTTTTTTTTTTTTATCCCACTGAAATCTGTTAGTTTTACAGCAAATATGTTCTTATCACCTCCTCCTTGGTGCAGACTAACAAGATCTTCGATTTTAACGGTTGCACTTGCTTTGCTGAGTTCAGACAATGGGAGACAAACTTTAAGTACGTCCCAAGTAATGGGACTCGGTCCCCACAACTGCATTCCGTTGGGCAATTAGAGCTTGCTATTGAAGGGAGATGGAAAAGGCTGGCTAAGTCTGGGTTTTTCATGAAAGAATTCTTTTCTAACTGAAAAATGTTCTCCCCTGCTTTCTTTCTTCAGAAACCAAAGGAGGTTGTTCCAATTAGAAAATGTATATTGCTAATTCAAAAAGGGGATTTAAGTGGAGTTTGAAACATTCTCAAGTTACGTGAATATCTCTTGCCACAAAAGACGAACAGGGGGGATTATTTTCTTTCTATGGAAGACACAACATGGAATCTATTAACCCTGAATTAATTTCTGTATTTTCTTTCAATAAAAAGGGGCTATTTTAAAGGCAGCTGCATAATCCAGTGTATTTAGATAAAGGGGAGGCACGGCGGGTACAAGGCTAGCTGCTGAATCAGGAAAATGTGGGTTCAGGGCCTCTCTCAGGGCTCTAGGAAAAGAACACTCCATTGCAGAGAAGGTGCCAATCTGGATGGGCAGAGCAAGACTCTGCATGAAGACTTTCTTTGTACCGGTGCACCCCCAAATCTGGTATACCTGAGACCCTCTCGGGGGATCCATGAGATCAGAACTATTTTCATAATAATAGTAAAATATTTTAATTTCCACTATGGAACATACTGGTAGAGTCCACAGAAATGAAAGCTCTTTGGGTTTCTTCAGTATTTTTTCAAAGTAGAAAGCAGTCCTGACGCTAAAAAATATAATAAAAAATATATTTAAATATAAAGAGAGAGAGAGAGAGAGAGAGAGAGATATAAATAAAACTGGGAACTGCTATCTTATATCAATGAAATCACTTGTCTAATCTCTATCACTTTATGTGTATATGCATATATATACAGATGTATATAAGTATATATACAGATGTGTGTACATATACATGGATTGTCTGCACATATATACATGTATGGACACATGGATTGTATATATAAATACATTTGGATATAAACATTTTTCCATACTTGTGATTTATGACGGCACTCTAAAATGGGAAATAAGTACCAGATTGGGGGTCAAACTTCATTAGTTCAAATAGCACCTCTGCTATTTACTAGCCATGTGCCCTCCTTTCATGGGGTCATGCTTGTCTTTTCAGAGAAATGAGAGAGAGATTTAATAACTTCTAAGACCCTGCTGAGTTGTATAATCTCAAATAGATAGGGTATACTCCTGCTGAAGAAGCTCCTTCAACACAATTCTACTACAATTTGTCACCTTGGAGAGCTATCTGAGACCCTGAAGAACAATAGTCTTGCCCAGGTACTGATGGCCTATAGCAGAGACATGACTTGAATCCAGGTCTCTCTTAATCTGAGGCCTGCTCGAGAATAAGGCTTAGTTTAAATTGGTCAAAAAAAAAAAAACCAAACAGTACAGTAATAGGATGAGAACAGGGCTCATGTAAGGACATCACAGATTTCAGTAATTTAGTGCTAAAGAAGCTTTAAAGCAATAGAATCAAACTCAAATAGAAATGGAGTCACTAAATCCCAGGCAAGGATTTCTGCTGATCTCATCCGGACTTAGAAAACCACATGTTCACATTATTTATCTTCTATTGTATGCTTATTTATTTTGTGAAATATTTCCCAGTTGCGTGTTAAGCTTACACCCTCAGACCCTGGGTGTTTGAAATCTTTGCTTTAGAGCATCACAGATTTAGAGCTGGAGGAAGGGAATGTTAGGGATCACGTGATCCAACTCCTCATTTAAGAGATGAGGAAACCAAAGCCGAGATCCGTGGCAGGAGAAATAAATTTCAGTGAGTGATGACTACAAATCCATTGTCTGTCCTGGGTACTGAGCTTCAATTTAATAGCGTCCCAGTGAAGTCATCGTTGTAATGGGCAAGGGCTCAGTTCTTAGAGTGCACAGGATCTCTCCTGCCTTGGTCACATGGGAACCTTCTGCCCCACTTGAGCGCATCCTTTGCATCCCCGGTTTCCTAGAATTTGGTGTGAAAAAAGTTTGAGTTAATCCATTTCTCTTCCCAATAAATCATGCTGCCTCCTCTGTCTTAATACCCAGTAAACGTGGCATAACGGTTAGAGTGTCGGGCTGAGAAGAAGAAAGACCGGGATTGGATTCATTCCTTTGACCCTCAGCACTTGTAAGACTCGAGGGAAGCCTCTTTAGCTCTGTGGACTCCAGGCAAATTCCCAAGACTTTTGTCCTAGGTCACAGATAAGTTGTGATCCCGTTTGGTGGAGGGAATTCCCATAGCAAAAGTTCACCAGCCACAGATTCGTCAAGTATTCGTGTATATTACCTTAACACTCGCAGTCATGAGCCACAATATGGTGTAAGATGGAAGATTATGAGCACTATCTCATAAAAGAGAGAATTAATGGAGAGGAAAAACTAGTTTAAAGAAAAGTTGGCAAGAGACCCAATTAAGCAAAGTCATCTCAAGGGCATTTCTAGATGAGATTCAAAACAGGACATCCTGAGCCAAGCCACAATGAGGATTAAGAGTCAAAGTTCCATTTCTGTGGCTTACTTAAATGACATAAGTAAAAAAAATATCAAGGAAATTTAATGGTTGAGTGCAAACTCCCTTGTCTCACTGGCTTTCCTAATTAAGATACACTTGTGAACCTTGGGTGGTAGGACGCCCCCCTCCTCAGAATGAAGCTATGCTCCTAAAGTTAATGGCCCTGTGCTTTTGCTCTACAGCTCTACAGCTCTACAGCTGCCCTTTCCCCTAGCTGACTTGGCCTTTGCCCACTGATCAGAATTTCATACATACATATATATATGTATGTATGCATGTGTATGTGTATGCACATGCATATGTATGTATATATACATACATATGTATATATATATACATACATATATATGTATACATACATATATAAATGTGTGTGTATGCAAAACCAAAGTGCTTGCTTTGCAGTCAGAGGACCTGGGTTCAAATTGTGATATTGCCAATTACTACTTGTGTGATCTTTACAAGTAATCTAACCTCTTTGTGTCTCTACTGCCTCATCTGCATAATAATCATTCTGACCTAGAAAGTCCCATTGTCTCTGTATCTCTGAGAAGTGGAGGTTCATGATGGAGAGAGTCAGGTAGCCCTGGGGTCAAGGGGCACCTCTGAAACATACTGGCTATATGACCCTGGGCAAGGCAATAACCCTCTCCGAGTTCTAGACAGATTGTTAAGTCTAAGTAAGAGAGAAGATAAAAGGAGTTTTCTCCTTGAAGTCTTCCTTATACCACTGAAAACACAGAAGAAATCAACTAAATGTGAAAAAGATCTCAGACCTTATTAACATTGAATAAGGCAATGGAAATCATACCCATGACTACCAACCTATCTGCCTACTTTGCCATCTGTATCCATGTTTTAGCAGAACAATGGCTACATGGATTGAGGATATTCTCAATGAGAAGATCGAGCGGGGCCAATAGTCCAGAGTGCCAGTCTAGGAGAGACCACATTTTTAGCATCACATCAATGACCAAAGATGGAAAGAAGGCAAAATCCTATCATATTCACTGTTTGTCTATGGGGTTTCTGAAAGACCTATTGGAGGGCCGAGAATACTGACCAGGCAGCCCGGGAAGAAAGACTCTGGGCCTGATTTTAAAAATAATAAAATAGCCAGGATTTCGATAGCAGCATAAGGTTTGCAAAGTACTTTGCAAATAGCTCTCATATGATTCTTACAACATCCCTGGGAGATTATCATTATTATTATCATTCCCATTTTAGAGAAGATGAAACTGAAGTGGACAACAGTTAAATGACTTGCCTAGGGTCATACAGCTAATGTCTCCAATCATATTTGACTTCAGGTCTTCTTGCCTTCAAGTCCAGGGCTCTATTCACTGCTATGCCACCTAGCTGCCTCAAAGCAGCACAACCTATTGGTTCCCCCCATTGATGTGTTTCTTGCTTCCACTTCTTTATTCTGTATATATTTTTGTCATTGCTGTCTCCCCAGTTAAAATGTCAACTCCTTGATTTCTGACACTTGTATACCCAGCACCTCACAGCCTATCTCACATTTAATCATGCTTAATAAATGCTGCCCGAATGCTGCTTTGTTACCACTTCTATAATATTTTGCTGTATAGAATGCTTTCTTTTTATCATTGACCACCTTGGAAAAAAACATAGCTTCTGAATTTCTGAGCCAAAGGCTATGGACATTTTAATCATCTTCTCAGACCAATTCCCAATTGCTTTCCAGAACAGTTGAATCCATTTCTAGTCCCACTTGTAGAGCATCAGTATGCCAATTTTACCACAACCACTTCAGGACTATTTCCATCTTTCACCATCTTGGTCAATTTGTTTGAGGTGTGAGGTGAAACTCTGCAGTGGTTCTCATCTGCATTTCCCTTATTATTAGTTATTTGGAACATAATTTGACATTGTTATTAAAAGCTTGCAATTATGTTCGTATCCTTTCTATCCTAAGGTTGTTATCCTTAGTGAATGGAAATACATGGATCAACATCACACGGGATGAATAGGTATGAATGGCTTGGGGTCCGGCATTGTTGGATAGATGTCAATTTAAACAACAACAATGATACTGATATCTAAATTGCCTTGGTAGCAAGGGGATGGGGAAATACAATTTGTAAAAGGTGGTTATTACCTAAACCTGACAGTTTGGGTGTTTTTACTCATGTATATGTTGAAGCCTAAATGGATTGGAACTTCCAAGAAAGCTCTCAACTCATGTGAATCCAGAGAGCAAACCCAGATTTAAAAAAAAAGTATACAGAATTTGGTTTATTCACAATAGGTATTAGGAAAGATAGGCCCAGCACTAATTCCATTATCTTCCCATTAGAATATATAGTAATTAACAATTTGTATAACATAAATGAATTAAAGTATATAAATATTTTAAATATGATTTTTTAAATTTCCATTTTATGGGGTTTAGTTATAGAGAGGATGGCTTCCTGCAGGAAAAGTAATTAAAGTTGGCATTATTATGGCTATTGCTCTGATTATTACTATTTTATTAGATTGGTATATTAAGACTCAGTTGATTATAAACACAATTCCAGGGAATATGGCTCTCTGATTTGTGCAAGTAAATGGGAAAGTCATCTCTCACTGGAGGAGGAATGAATGAATCAGCATGGAAATGCCAACCCTGCTTTGCTTATTGTAAGGCTTTGCGCACTGTTGCCCAGAGCTACATAAGGCTCTTTCCCTGCTTGCCATGTTCTGAAATTTTATAGATATCTCCATGGGAACTTAAACAGGGTGTCCCAAAAGTCTTAGTGTCATCTTATGCTTTAATAGCTTAGAAAGGCATCGAGATTTTTAGGATACCCTGTACAAGAAAACTTTCCCTTAGCTCTTACCCATCAAACTCACTTTCAATTCCTTTACTTACTTCCCCACTGGAAAAAACCCATCTTAGGAAGACTACCAAGACGTAGAAGAATGTCTAAAGAAGGGCTATGAGAATAGTGAAGGTCCTGTAGCCCCAGAGGAGGGTTGGTTAGAGGAATTGACACGTCTAGTTTGCAGGAGACAATGTTCCAGGAAGACAAGCTGATGTCTTCAACCACCTGAATACTTTTGTGCAATTTTGCGCTCTTGATGGGAAGCACAGATCTTTATTATTGGTTTTAGGGTTTTCATTAGTGTGCCTTTCATCTGTAGCACCACTGTCCCCTTTTGATGGTGTTCCTAACCAAAAGGCTAATGGGCTGTACCTGAGCTTGCTCCATGAGCAAGCCCCTGCTAGGAGTTGGCCACTTATTATCCAGGGCCACTTACAACCTGGCTAATCTCACATTTACAGTTTGGTATTTGTTGTGAATTAAGCCATCTCGTTTAGCTGTAATGGATTCATTTACTCTCCTTTAAAGTATTTATAAGTGGTCTTACAAAGCAAGTCAGTTTCTGGAGTCCTAGGCCCTTGCCCTCCACATCCATGAGTTCTTCATAAGGGTCTAACAAAGGCTGGTACACTTTGGAGGTCCTCATAAACGTCTGATTGTTTTGTTGGATGACGCAAAGTGCTGACACCTAAGGGCAATCTGCAAGAAGCCTAGCCAGACATAAGGAACACAGACACATCCATCCATTCTCCAGCTATCTATGATCTTCTTTTTTTTAATTTTATTTTATTTGCAAAACATATGTATGGGTAATTCTTCAACATTAACCTTACATAGCTTTCTGTTACAGATTTTTCCCCCCAACTCCCCACCCCTCCCCTAGATGGCAGGATATCCACTACATGTTAATTATGTTAAAATACTTGGCAAATTGAATATATGTATACATATTTCCACACTTATCATTGTTGTGCAAGAAAAATCATATCTACACAAAAGACATATCAGATAAAGGAAACACAATCTAAGCAAATAAATGGTCAAAGGATATGAACAGACAATTTTCAGAGGATGAAATTAAAACCATCTCTAGTCATATGAAAAGTTGCTCCAAATCACTATTGATCAGAGAAATGCAAATTAACACACCTCTGAGGTACCACTACACACCTGTCAGATTGGCTAAAATGACAGGAAAAGATAACGATGAATGTTGGAGGGGATGTGGGAAGACTGGGACACTGATGCATTGTTGGTGGAACTGTGAACGGATCCAACCATTCTGGAGAGCAATTTGGAGCTATGCTCAAAAAGTGATCAAACTGTGCATACCCTTTGACCCAGCAGTGTTTCTATTGGGCTTATATCTCAAAGAAATCATAAAAGAAGGAAAAGGCCCCACATGTGCAAGAATGTTTGTGGCAGCCCTTTTTGTGGTGGCTAGAAACCAGAAACTGAGTGGATGCCCATCAATTGGAGAATGGCTGAATAAATTATGGTATATGAATGTTATGGAATATTATTGTTCTGTGAGAAACGACCAGCAGGACGATTTCAGAGAGGCCTGGAGAGACTTGCATGAACTGATGCTGAGTGAAACTAGCAGAACCAGGAGATCATTATACATGGCAACAAGACTATATGAGGATCAGTTCTAAGGGACATGACTCTCTTCAACAATGAAATGCTTCAGACCACTTCCAATTGTTCGGTGAAGAGAGCCTTATACACCCAGACAGAGGGATGTGAAATGTGGACCACAACATAACATTTTCATGCTCTCTATTGAGGTTTGCTTGCATTGTGTTTCCTTTCTCTGATATCTGTGATCTTCTTAAAGTCAACTCGGAGCTTTGACTGGGTATTTTTTCACTTGGGGTAAATCAGAAGAAGGAACTGCTAACGAATGCACTCTAGGTCACTATGGAAGATGGGCTCTGAGTGGGGCACTTTGTCAATGATAGCTCAATTCCAGGCAAGGGAGCGCCATCCTGTCAAGTAGTGTAGACTGATCAAATAGTGGGAAGCCAAGAAGCTCAGAAATAAGCCCAAATCTTTCGCTTGAAAAGAGAAGCCTGAAAACTTTGGCTTGTTTACAAGGTGGTTGGCTACTGTATGAAGTCTTTCCTATAAGACCAACTAGTAACTTACCCAGTTGGGGATTTAAACTCTCCTGAAGCAAAGAAACAACACTGAATCTGGGTCAACATAAAAAAGCCACGGACTGGTTGCCCTGCCCTAGTTACAGCTTTGAAACAATAGCAACAGAAGCATGCAACCAGCAAGTTTGGTGGCATAGCTGGTACGCCAGCATCAAAATCGTGGGCCTTCCAAGCCATTCCTCAATAGCCCATGGGATAGGAAAAGAAAAGGACTAGATGACAGTAGGATATCAGGCCCATTAATGTCGGGCCAATGAATGAGGCAACTGTAACAATGGTAAACTCGATAAGTGGCTCCAAGGATGCACTGATGCAAAACATGGATCATCGTAACATAGCCATCCATTTCCGTGGCCAATAAATCATAGTGGTGTACAACAATTACCAACAGCTTTGCTGCCGAGGAGACAAATGAGCTGGGCCATAAACACTGACAGGCCTAGCAAGCAGTCATCACAGCTGCCAGCCCATGGGTGTGAAGTCAGTGTGGAAAGGACGTAAATCATGGCTCGGCACATTCATTCACACTTATGGGAATATACTGCCACAAAGGGGGAATGACACCCATATTCAAAGAGAAGGGGGAAAGAGGCATTCCAGTTTGTTGCCTCTGAGGGAAGAAGAGCCCTTCCCAATCTGGATCCTCAGACGACATTATTTAAATCAAATCTAGTGCTCCAAAAGAGAATCCTAAGAACTCTGGCTCCCTTGTGAGGTGGCTGGTTACCATATGAAAGCTTTCTTACAAGACCGACTATTGGATTATCCATTTGGGGAAATTAAACTCCTTTGAAGCAAACAAACAAATTCAATTTTGTAGCAGCAGAGGCAACATGATATATAAACTAGAATGTTCTAGAATGATCTATAGTAACAAGCTGGGAATGCCAATCAGAAGACTTGAGTTCAAGACCTTTGCCACTTTGAACTTGTGTCCTGGCCTAAGTGCCTTCATTGGGTCTAAGTTTTTCCTCCTGCCAAATGATGAGATGGACCAGATCACCTCTGACATCTCTATGATCCTATGAAATAAGGCAACAGTCATGTTTTGGGACTCGGTTGGATACACTGCCAAGAGCACTAGGTCGACTGTGAGTCAGGGAGATCTGTGTTCCATTCCGGGCTGACATTTGTTAGTTGTGCAACCTTGGTCAAGCCACTCAAACTCGGAGTCTGATTCCTCATATGCAAAATGGGAATAATAATAATAAATGATAACAATAATACCTCAGAAGGTTATTGTAAGGCTCAAATGAGATAATGTATCAATCAAAAGATTATAGGATGCTTAATTTCTACCAAAAATTATATTGAAAAGAAAATCGATAATGCTCTTTTTAGGTACAAAACAAGGGAAACATCTTTTAAAAAGAATTGCTATATAAAGAAAGAAAGAAAACCAAGCTGGAGAGAAAGGTCAGGAATATTTTTTTTTCCAAATGAATCAATATTTTTCTAATCTCTTATGTATCCCCTCACTTATTATGGCTTTTAGCAATCAGCAAGTGAAGTCCTCTGGTGTTGAAGTCTATGGTAGACTGGCACCAGTACAGGTCTTGATTTAGCTGAATACCCTGATAACTGCTTCCATTTCCCACTTCCTTTTTATGTGCAGCCAGTTTTGGGGTGGGCTCAGAACCTTTATATCTCATAGTTCTTTCCCACAGTTCATTAGTCACAAAATACCCAAAGTGGATGTGTCTGGCCTATGTGAGAAATGGACTAAAAATGGTTAAAATGGGGAAATCATATTTCGAAAAGTCATGCAAAGAAATTAAGTACACTAGGAGTTGAGAAATCATCATGCAAATCTTAGGGTGGTTTTTTTTTCCTTTTTTAACCTAGTCATTGGTAGCACTTGATTGCTTTTCCCCAGGAGAAAAGAAAGGAAAGATGGGGACTTGTTTAGAACTCATCAGAGAAATCTAAGCTAAGTTTCTCCATCCATTCCCTTACACTTCAAGTGCCTATCAGACAGAAAGCTAGGAAAAGTTTGCTTTATTTTCCTGCTCCATATGCAAGAGATCACAGACATGAATTACACCCGAGAAGTAACTAACTGCCATTGTCCATTTTTTCTTGCTTCAGTTCAACTAGAAAAAGACTTCCCAGATATCTGCTATGTGCAGACACTGTGTGTGTGACTGAGAAAGGCAGGGGACAGAGACAGAGAGAGGAGTAGAGGAAGTTGAGGATGCTGAAAAGAGGGCCATACTGAGCTGGGCATACCCAGAATGAAAGGAACCATTCCTTGATTGTAAAGACATTATCGACTACAAGGAAGGATGGCAATAAACACTTCGTAATGTGTGAGGCAAGACCACCGGCTCAAATAAAGCAAGGAGATTTCTTTATAATGGCCGGGAAAGGGCACATCCCTCCCCACAAGCAGTTAGGCAAGGGGAGGTTAGGCCCAGTTAATGGGCAAGTATTATATGGGGACCTGGGCTAACACTCCCTATAGGTTGGATCTTTGCCCTGATTAGTCAGGACAAATGACCTCACATCCTAAGTCAGCAATGAGGAAAAACTTTCAACCCAATCACACCTTTAGGATTATTAATTACCTTCTATGGGAGTTTCAATGCCAAGGTGGCCCCAACTTAGTCTCACAAATTAAAGCTCCCACTCCTTGTAAACTAGGTGATTTCTGGGTAATCTAGCCCTGGGGCCCAGCCGGCCTTCACTCAGTCTTTAGAACCCTATCTCCATCTCGTGAGACAGCTTTCCCAGTTCACTTCATTCACCCCCTATGTACCAGGCACTATGCTAGCGAGGTACTTCATGGATATTTTCTCATTTCATCCTCACAATGCTTGTAGGTAGTTGCTATTATATTTCCATTTTACAGATGAAGACTGAGGCAGAGTTAAATGATTTACCCAGGGTCACATAGCTAGTGAGTGTCTAAGGCTACATTTGACTCCAGGCCCAGCACTCTATTCACAGTGCCACCTCATTGTGTTTCCACCATTTGCAGAAAAGGAAATGAAAGGTTTATAGAAATGTGAACAGGAAATCCAAGGTCACTAGGGGAAAGGAGAGCTCCAGCAACAGAGGGGACCCAGAAAGGCCTGGTTCTCAGAGAGTTTGTGAAGATCCCCAGATTCTGGTCAGGTCAGATAAGAGGCCAGCACGTGGACATATTAGGAGTGGTGGCTTATGGGATCCAGAGGCAAGTTAAACATTTATTAAAATTCATTTTCTTAGTTACTTGGGAATCATAAGAACATCAGGGTTTGTCCACTAGAAAAGATAAACAGATACACAACACCTATCAAACCGGTTTTCTTTTATTTATTTTGTTTAGGGGGTGGTATTGAATTTGGAGTTCCTATCTTGGTCCTCTCATGACGACTTGGATTGTGACCTTGTGTAAGACATCCACATTCTTGGGCCTTGGTTTCTCTAGCTGTAAATGAGAATTTTGAACGAGATGACCTCTTTGTTTTTTTTCCAGCTCTAAACTGATGATCTTATGATTTCCAAATAACTAAGATGAAAGACTTCTGAAAACTGCCAGAGAATTCAGGCTAATCCCTTTCCTTAGCCCCTGCATAGGCTTCTGGGGCTGGGGGAGGAGGTAAAAAACTTCAAGGGCCTCCTACGTCCAGCTACCAGAACAATTCCAAGACCAAATTAACAGGAGAGCCTCATTGCAGCTTGGCTTTGTCATTGTTTTGCTGGTTTTTTTTTTCCTTAAGGGTCTATATACATATGGGCTAATGGGTTCTATTCAGGAACTTTTAAGGAGTGGAATTATTCAACCAAGTCCCAGAAGCTCTTGAATCTGATTGGTTTCCAAATGGACCCAGAGAAGAATGAATGAAAGCCCTATATTTTGGGAGCAACCAGAAAGGGCAGCTCCAGTATGTTCAAGAGAATAAATAATTCTATAATTATAGGTAATAGCATGATAATTCCTTTGCAATCATTTGTAAATGGAACTGTGGCTACCTTTTTCCTTCTCTTTTCAGCTTAGGTTTAAGGAAGACAGGTATATATATATATATATATATATATATATATATATATATATATATATACACATATCTATATGTGTGTATATATGTACATATATGTAGATATACATACATACATACATATATATACATATTATATATATATATGATGTAAGGAAACACTTTCTAATGATTAAAGTCATTTAAAAGAAACCTGGAAAAGGAAATTAATAAAATGCCTCTAGTGGGTGGTGGTGGAAGTAGTGGGCTTCTGAGGATGTGCTCGAGCGAATTCCTATTCCGACCCCACTTGGATTAGATTACATCAGAAGTCACTTCCAATTCCAGGATTCTCTGAATCTAGAATTCTGGGGCTATTTAAACACCATAAAGATCCGAGCTTATATCATAATATGAAAACTTTCACTGTGGACCCAGACCAAAGTATGTCAGTGACTTGGTAAGTCTCAGGCAATTGTCTGAGGCACAAGAATGTTGAACAGCTTGCCCAGGGTCACACAGTCAGAAGCTCTAGAAGGTGCTGCTTCAATTCAAGTCATCTTGATCCCAGACCTCTGCACTACAAAAAACTGCTACAATTGATTCTGTGAAATTGGGAATTTAAAAATGGCAACTGGATGTACAAAGAAAACTTTTTATGGGTGGCAGATAGATCATTAGTATGGAGTGATATTAACTTCACTATCCAGGGAATTCAAAGGTTCTCTAGCTCATTCTCTATCACTGAATACCAGAACTATTTTTGTTCAGTTTCTGTTTTATCACATAAATGATAGTTTCCTCTCTTCTCTTAATCTTTTTATAATAGACTTTGAATTAGTTTTCATGTGGGATGTAATTTCACAAAGGTTTGGGGGCAGAAGTCTTTCACTTAACATAAATTGTATGTGAAGTTGAATTCCAACAAGTAAAAATAATGGGTCATTTTCCCCTTTAAGATAAAATAACTATTACTACTGCAGTTAATTGTTAAGACATCAGCACTCCATTAATTAGGATTTCAGTAACCCCAATTCTTACCTAATTGCTTTTATTTTTTTTTTCTCTGGCTAAAAAGAGCTTTTGGGGAAGATTTTTTCTTGTTATAATCAGGAAAGTTAGATACCATCCAAGGCTTTTCTATTATTTCATTAAATTGGGTTTAGTAAAACTGAACATTTCCCAGCATGAGAAAGGTGTAGATTATGATGCTGGTGCCAGCCTTTCAACTCTGCTTTCCCAGGGCCCTCCCTAGGGTGCTGCTGGGTATCCCCTCAGCCTGGATCATCCTCACCAGAAAGTGTCACAACATGATAGACTGCAACCGCAAAATTTCCTTTTCTGTTCACAAAGTTTGGTTATTCTTTCTCCCCCTTCCTAGTACTCTAGTCCAGCCCAATCCAGCCCATACCTTTTCTTTCTCACCATGACTTCCAGTACCTTTATATCTCCTTATATGATAATAAAATTAATAGCTTACACAAATTTGAATAAACTACTTTGATACCTCCACAATTTGGAATACTGGTGATCACCCTCTCCTCCTGGATGCTGTCAGTCTCCCCAGTTACTAAGTCACTCCTCTTTGCTGGTTCACTATTCTGCCTCCCTTATTGTTCCTTCTCAGTCTCTTTAGCAGATCATTTTCTGTTTCCTGTCCCCTTAATATTGGTATCCTGGCATGTAAAGTCGCCCCCCCCCAACTAGCTCCAAGGCACCTTTCCACCTTATTGTGTATTACTCTACCTTCTACACTCTGAATTCAAGTCAAGCTGAACTATCTGTTGTTCCCTAGACTCAACATTCCCTCTTCTGCTTTCCTACATTTCCATTAGCTCTCAATCATGACTGGAAAGCTTAGTGTTCAAATCTACTTTTTTGACTCTTGTTTTTCCTTTCAGCTTCAACTCAGATACTACCTTCTGAGCAATACTCTCAACGCGTCCTCAGTATTCAACTATTACTACAGACTTTTGGATAATCTTGTCTTTACCTCTACACTATATCACTTGTAAATTTGTCTACACATATAGGATAGCTCCCTAGTAAAGCAGAAGATCCTTGAGGTCAGGCACTGTGAAGCAGTTCTGAGGCAAAATGTGCAATAACTTGCTCGTTAGATAATTAGAGAAGCCCTCTCTTTTAAATAGATTTTGGTGTGGAGGTTTGACAGTGGTGAGTTCTCAAGACATATTGTAACCTGCTTATCAGGCCCAAGTTAGTTGTCAACAATGCTGAATTCCAAGCTGGGTGAAAAGTCTTACTCAGCTTAGTTAATCTGAGAGAGTCTAATGCAAGAAAGGATTGAATTACAAAGGAGTGACCTGAGATATGGAAAGCAATTAATGTTTTTTTTTTAGATTTTTAAAATTTATTTTGTTAAATATTTAGCAATTACATGGGGAAAGTGTTTAAATCATTAAAAAAAATTTGAGTTTCAAATTATCTCCCTCTCTCCTCCCTGAGCATGCAAGCAATGTTCTTTCAATTACACATGTGAAGTCATATAAAACAGTTTTCCTCCATTAGCCATGTTGTAAAAGAAAACAAACAAAATAATACAGTTAGTTGTTTTTTTTGAAAGTATGTATCAGCCTGCATTCCAAATGCACCAGTTTTCTCTCTAGAGGTAGACAGCATTTTCCATTGTGGTGTCTTTTCTTTTTTTTAAACGTTTTATTTGCAAAACATATGTATGGGTAATTCTTCAACACTGAACCTTACAAAGCTTTCTGTTACAATTTTCCCCCCATAGTCCCCACCCCTCCTCTAGATGGCAGGATATCCACTATATGTTAATTATGATAAAATATTTGACAAATCAAATATATGTATACATAATTCTACACTTATTGTTGTGCAAGAAAAATCATTTACAAGAAAAAAAATCAGAGAAAGGAAACACAATGCAAGCAAACATCAATAGAGAGCATGAAAATGTTATGTTGTGGTCAACATTTCACATCCCTTTCTCTGGGTGTATATGGCTTTCTTTGCTGAACAATTGGAAATGGTTTGAGACATTTCATTGTTGCAGAGAGCCATGTACATCAGAATTGATCATCATATAGTACTGTTGTTGCTGTGTATAATGATCTCCTAGTTCTGCTCATTTCCTTCAGCATCAGTTCATGTGAGTCTCTCCAGGCTTCTCTGAAATCATCCTGCTGGTCGTTTCTCACAGAACAGTAATATTCAATGACATTCATATACCATAATTTATTCAGCCATTCTCCAATTGATGGGCATCCTTTCAATTTCCAGTTTCTAGCCACTACAAAAAGGGCTGCCACAAACATTCTTGCACAGGTGGGTCCCTTTCCCTCCTCTAAGATCTCTTTGGCATATAGGCCCAGTGGAAACACTGCTGGGTCAAAGGGTATGCACAGTATGATAATTGACAACTTTTTGAGCATACCTCCATATTTCTCTCCAGAATGGTTGGATCCGTTCACAGCTCCACCAACAATGTATCAGTGTCCCAGGTTTCCCACATCCCCTCCAACATTCGTCATTATCTTTTCCTGTCATTTTAGCCAATCTGACAGGTTTGTAGTGGTACCTCAGAGTTGTCTTAATTTGCATTTCTCTGAACAGTAGTGATTTGGAGCACCTTTTCATATGACTAGAAATAGTTTTAATTTCATCATCTGAAAATTGTCTCTTCATATCATTTGACCATTTATCTATTGGAGAGAGGCTTGAATTCTTATAGAGACAATTCTCCATGTATTTTAGAAATGAGGCCTTTATCAGAACCCTTAAATGTAAAGATGATTTCCCAATTTGATGCTTCCCTCCTAATCTTGTCTGCATTAGTTTTGTTTGTACAAAAACTTTTTAACTTAATATACTCAAAATTATCTATCTGGTATTCAATTAAGAGTTAGGTGGCCTTGCTGTACCAGATCTAAAACTGTATTATAAAGCAGCGCTCATCAAAACCGTTTGGTACTGGATAAGAAATAGAGCAGTCGATCAGTGGCACAGGATAGGTTATCAGGACAACCTAGGCATTAACCTTAACAATCTAGTGTTCGATAAACCCAAAGACCACAGCTTTGGGGATAAATACTCTCTATTTGGCAAAAACTGCTGGGAAAATTGGAAACTAGTGTGGAAGAAATTAGGGCTTGACCCATACCTAACACCACATACCAAGATAAGATCTAAATGGGTTCATGATCTAGATATAAAGAGGGACTTTGTAAGCAAGTTAGAGGAACGTAATATAGTTTATCTCTCAGACCTGTGGAGATGGAACAAATTTATGTCCAAAGAAGACTTGGAACTCCTAATTGAACACCAGATGGATAATGTTGACTATATTAAGTTAAATAGTTTCTGTACAAACAAAACAAATGCAGACAAGATTAGGAGGGAAGCATCTAATTGGGAAATCATCTTTACATTTAATGGTTCTGATAAAGGCCTCATTTCTAAAATATATAGAGAATTGTCTCAT
>JAJPUD010005771.1:53043-66443 GCA_023553655.1 Myrmecobius fasciatus
TTTGCCCTGGGGCAGTTTGCCGAGTTGACTTCCGGTCTGAGGCTGGTCGGGCTAGATTTGCACCAGGACCACGTTTTCAGCTTTTCTCAATCCACCCCCTTCCAAAGGCAGATCTGCCAAAGCACTTGCCCGCAAGCAGAGCAAAGCGGCCCAGGCGTCTCCCAGGGGCTTCCTGGGTGCCCAAAATCCGCCCCTCTATCGCAGCCCTGACTTCCGCCCCGGCTGGAGTCCGATCGCGACCGGAGGCCGATTTCCCCTGAGGCTAACCTTCTCCGGAGTTCTTTCAAGGTAGATCTTTTATAGAAGTGCGTTGTAGTCCAAATGCTTGGTGAGGACCTCACTCAGGAACCAGTTTTAAGGCTTACTTTCTGGATTTGAGGGAATTGTCGGAGGGAGTTCACAGAGAAAGCTGTCCGCAGTTCGCCGTCTTGGCTCCGCCCCGATATTTTATTTCTAAATCCTTTATTAGATGTTGACATTAAGTACATCAAGTCACAGGACTGGTTTATCAAGCATTCTGTCTCAATGTTACCACAATATTACTCAACCTAAAGTTTTCTTTTTAAAAAATACAAATTTCTATTTCCTACAACCAAGCTGAGTACTGACTTTTAACAGACAGAAAATGATCAGTTTTGTTAAGGGGGAAAAGATTCCCTCTGTTGGATTTTAAGCAGCTAATTGATGTTAGTCATACTGTTTTGGTATACATAATTTCTATGGTCCAGGATATGACGTAAATCCTTTCTGCATCAATATCGACGCAAAATATTGATGCGATGAATCATGAAAAGAAAGTTTGTATCTAATGAGAAGGTGCTTTACACTGTAGTTTTTTGTATGTTTGGGAAAAGTTATTACACTTGGAACTATGCTGAAGCTGTTCATTAAAATAAATAAAATGCTGCAGGTTTGAAAATCAAAAGAGGCATTTAGAACTCAAGTTAAATGAACCAAATAGTAAGAAAGCAGCAAGATACTTGTAGGGAATCAAGTCGCCAGGCTCAGAAGAACTGACCAAAGTAAATCTTAAAAAAAGGCCTCCCAAGGTCTTTTTAAAAAAAATCAAGAGTTGGTGAGGTGTTAGAGAAATCGATGTGGATTAATGTATAGAAGTTTTAAAAAGAGAATAGAGTTTTGAATCTATAGGCCTGTGATATTGATTTCAATTGCTGGTAAAATTCCTGAATGTATTATCAAAATGATGATCTGTAGGAATACAGAAAAGGAATCAGTGATCCATAAGAGATCACATGGATCTGTCAAGAGTGGTAAATTCACATGATCACATTTAGTCTGATCACGCCAAATTCATGCCATAGCCCATTTTCATAGCAATTAGTCTAGTAGATCAAGGCAATGCTAGAAACACACACCTGGATTCCAGCACAGCATTTGATCATTTCCCCCCCTCGCTTCTGAAGGAAATAAAAAGATGTGGGCTAGCTCCTCTTGCAGTTGACTGGAATCAGGCCAAGGTGAAAGACTGCCTCCCAAGGACAATAACTAATGGATCCATGTTGACATGGAGGGAGGTCTCGGTGGAGAACCTTTGTGATTTGTTCTTGATATGTGGGAAAATACTTTCTTATTAATTAATACTACTGTAACTTTATGTAGCTAGTAAACCTAAAGCTTACAATAGAGGTCAAGGTGACCTTAGAGATGCTCCAGAGAAGTCAGATGACTGCAGGCAATACTCGTATCCCACCCAATTCTTGTTTGGGGGCAAGCCAAAGCTTGTTTGGGGTTCCCCACTAACTTGTATTTCCAGTCTCCTAAACTATGTTGACTATTTATACTTGTTGACATAGCTCAATGACCTTGCCTAGAAGCTGCCCTTTTTGGAAACTACCTGATTGAATATGTACAGATGTTTTGTGGGTACCCTTGTCTGAACCCTATATGATATTACCTCATAAAAATTCTGACTCTGTCCTTTGCCAAGTGACCCAACAAAATTCTAAATCTTTTTTTCTCAGTTTTTGGGGGTTGTTTTTGACTAAGAAGCCCTGTGCTGCTCAGATTCTTTATGGTAACTTCTTTGGAGAACTCAAGAGTGTGCCTGTCAAATTTATACATTCAATTCAATTCAAGAACCATGGACTAAGGACCTCCCATCCAAGGACCCTATGCTAGTCCTGGCAATATAGATTAAAATGAAAGAGCGCCTGCCATTAAGTAGCTTACATTCTGCTGGAAGGATCCAACATGGATGCAGATCAGGAAAGAGAAAATCTTTTGGAGGGGCAAAAACACTAATCTAGAGATGAGAATGTGGCATAGCAGACATAGGAAGGAGATAAAGGTAACCATGATGACAAATAGGATTTCTAAGAGGAAAGAATACATTCAAGGCGTGGCAGGACATCTTGTTCATAGGAGAGGAATAATGGACCCATACCATACAGAAAAGGACAGGCTATGGTCTTGCGCTACTTGTCTGTATCCCAAAGGAGTCAGATTATTGTGTTCAGTTCTGGACCTTCTGTTTCAGGAAGGGCAGGGGCCATTTTAGGACACACAAGAGTAGGTAGAAAGGAAGTAAGCCTCAGTGATGTTTGAACCAGAGACTGTGTCAAGTGAACAAAGCTTGCAATGGCAAGATTTAACCTCGAGGTACTCTCCAAGTCAAGGTCTTATGGTTCTCCTCCCCTGGACCTTCTACTCATTGCTTCTTTTCCAGTGCTTACTGGCACTTCATTGTTGACCCACCAAGATTCTAGCTATGTCAAAGGGCTTTGTGTAGTTCTTCCTCAAAGTTAATTAAAAGAGAAAAACCCAGGTCTGCATGTGAAAACTCCAACAAATGGTGGCTTGCCTGAGAACAGCTTCCTCTACTCCAAACTCTGCAGACCATAATTCCAGTTTCATGATTTTTACTCACTGTGGGCACAACTGTTTAATGATAGGTGCTGGGAATTGTAGAATCTATTTTCTCTCCTGTGTTATACCAAAATTGCCTCCAAAAGGTAACCAAACCAACAATGGACTTAGGGGGAAACCATGAGGCATAGTTCTCTTTGCTATGTTGACCTGTAATTGTGCTGGAAGGGAATACTCCAATTTTGACATTTCTGTCCAGGTTTCCAGACACTGACCTCTAATTTTCTGTTCACAATTTTTAACGTTTGAGCCGACAATTGGAGATAATTCGGTAATTGGTAATTAGGCATGCAGTTATGGTAATTGTGTAATTATTAGGAAAGTAATTAGGCATGCAATGGAGGTAATCAGGCACAATCATCAAGTTTGTATGAGCAAATGTAGCTATGGAGTACACAAAACGTTGTCAACTTAAATTTTTTGCGGCCAACTTGAAAATGTGACCTCAACTTTCAAGGGTCAGATTAGTTTTTGCTTTGCAAGATAGCCTCAACTATTTATCCGTTCCAAGTAACCGCTATTACTCAAATTTCAAATCACAAAGTGGATGAAAAACTTGTTTCCTGGTGACAAAAAAAGAATATTTATTATATTTACAGTAAAGGAATCCTCACAACTTTCAACTCAAGCACATCTTACATTTCTTGGTCCTCTTTAACTAGGTAAGAAAAAAAAGTAGTATAATGATCAAGTTTCCATTTCATAAAGTGCTACCTGTTGCTATATTCTCTTGGGGGCATAATGGAGAGAACTCTGAACCTTGAGCCAGGGATGCCCAGCTTCAAATTCTGAATCGGACACTTAGCCTGAAGCTGGGCAAGTCATAACTACTTCTTATACTGTTTTCTTAACCCTGGCATATAGGGCTGATGGTAGTTGTCTGGAGGTTCCAATGAGATGATCTATGTGAAATGCTAACAAAACCAAATGTCAACAGCGGTTGTTTGTTATTACTGTTACTTCCCCCAGGCTTTTTCTAGGCATGGGAAAGACCTCTGGTTCATGCCCCATTTAAGCAAAAAAACTCCTCAGAACCAGCTGATTCATTCATCCCAGGGAGTCTGGCTCAACTTGTTATGCTGTTGTGTACAAGGTGAAAAGTTCCCCTAGCTCTTCATTTGCTTTGCAATAACATGGGGAGAACCGACCCCTTCATCGCAGGAAAAAATCATTTCCAATGAGGAAACTTCTTCTACTTGTGCAGAGCAGGGCCAGTTTGACAAATTACATAGTATTAGAGTCACTTGCAACTTAGATGGGAAGTGACTTCATTCCAGTTAATAAGTGTCCATGGCAGAATTGGAACCCAAGTCTTCCTAACTCAAAGTCCAGCACTTTATCTTCTAGATAGGCTGCAGCCTCTTGGGAGTAAAATTCATCATCATTGTAAAGAAAAAAATCTTCTTCATTAGTGTCCATAAAAGCATTTTCTTTTGCTTCCAAAGAAGAGTGCAAGGGAACTGCTGACAAATTTAAATCTTAACTATATTTTAGCTTACTAAGTAAAGCAGTGCTTTTCAAACTTTTATTCTCCGTATCTTTACATTATTAAAAATTATTGAAGATCTCTCCAAAGAGATTTTGTTTATGTGCATTATATTTATAGCTACAAACATAATAGAATCAAAAACTAATTTTGAATTTGTAGACCCTCTGAAAGGCCTTCAGAGACCCCCCCCCTTCCCAGGATTCTATGGACCACACTTTGAGAACCACTGCAGTGCAGGATGGGATTGAGGCAAGGTTATGCATAGTAGATACTGGACCCAAGATGAAAGAAAAGGAAACTCAATTCAGAGTCAAGGGCAGGGCCAAATTCCAACACCTCTTTGTTTTTGTTTTTGTTTTTCTAAACATATTTCCACATTTATCATATTGCATGAGAAAAATCAGATCAAAAAGAAAAAAAATGAGAAAGAAAAAAAGCAAGTAAACAATAACAAAAAGGTAAAAATACTCTGTTACAATCAGTTCCTACAGTGCCCTCTCTGGGTGTAGATGGTTCTTTCCACCACAGGACCATTGGAACTGGCCTCAATCACCTCATTGTTGCAGAGAGCCATGTCCATCAGAACTGATCCTCATATAGTATTGTTGTTGCCTTGTATAATGATCTCCTGGTTCTGCTCGTTTCACTCAGCATCAGTTCATGTAAGTCTCTCCAGGCCTCTCGGAAATCATCCTGCTGGTCGTTTCTTACACAACAATAATATTCCATAACATTCACATATCATAACTAATTCAGCCATTATCTAATTTATGGGCAGCCACTCAGTTTCCAGTTTCTTGTCACCACAACAAAGGGCTGCACATGTGGGTCCCTTTCCCTCCTTTGAGATCTCTTTGGGATACAGATCCAGTAGTGAGACCACTGCATCAAGGTTATGCACAGTTTGATAGCCCTTTGGGGCATAGTTCCACATTGCTCTCCAGCCAACATAACCTTTGTTGTAGGAACCAGGACAAAGGATTTTACTTCTGTGCATCTCAGTTTACTCATCTGGAGATGTTAATCTTTCTTTTACTAAAGATATACAAGTCCGTGAAGCAGGAAGATGGAGAAAGTTATGAAATAGAAAAGAATAATGTGATAGGAGATGGTGAAAAAAAGAAAGGCAGGAAAGGAAAAGGAAAAGATACAGGAAAGAGTAGGTAAATGGGAAGGAAAGTGGCAAGAGGAAGGAAGAGCTAGAGAACACACATACACACATATGAATATATCATACATGTGTGTAATATGCTATATTATATCAAGAAAACATATATCTCTCTATACTATAATACAGCCACCTACTTTCAGTTTCTTCTTCTTATAACTAGACCAAATGCTGCTCAGAGATGGGCTGACTAACTCATGAGGCTCTGCTGCTTTGCTGTTACTACAGCTGGACGATGTCATTCCCAGAACAGAACTCCGAACCACAAGGGAGCCCGGCACTCAGGCTTTCACTGGCAGAACACTGATAATACTTTGAATTCCCTCAAATTTTCAAAAAGGAACCCCCTTAGCCTTAGTTTTCCTCTCTTTGTCCCTAGCTTCCTATAAAGGGAAGAGATAGGATGCGATCTCAGGATCTCATTTTCTGCCCACCCGCTACCAGTTCTGGTAGAGAACCAGTTCCATGAAAGTGGGGACAAATTGCCCAGTATTTCCTTACATTATAGAGCTTCAAATGCTAACCACAAATGATTAAAGCTAAGCGACCCTGTCCTAAGAGGACTTCAGAGAGACCATGATAGGGACCTTTTGTGCTTGGCTAGTGATTCTGAGATCAGAAATTTAAAGCAGGAAGAGGCCTTAGAGATCCACGATCTTAAAGACAATGGTGCAATGGAAACAGAAAGGGAGGTAAGAGTCAGTCTCAGATCAGCTGACTCCAGATGGAGTACTTTCATCACCATACTATCTTCCACATGGCTTAAGAAGGTCTGTTGTTCCCATTGCTTCTTAAAGATGGCTTCTCATTTATCACACTTATTCAATAATTCTAAATATTGCCAACCCTTCAGAATCCTTGGGGTTGACCAAGTTACTGAGTCAGATCTTCAAGTTTCTTCAATTAGAGCAGTACAAATAAAGGTGACCCCCACTGGGCATGCCTTATATCCTCAAAGAGTTAAGAATACTTGGTTCCAGCTAGAGAGATCACACTCAGATAAGGAAATATCATCAGTCTTGGTGCCTGGAGCTCACCTGAATTCTGCCTCATTGTCAGTTCTCCTCTGATAAACTCTGACATGCATGGCACCTAATTTTGCCTTGACCTGAAAGGTGACCTAGAGTAGAGATGTCAAACAGAGGGATGTGACCACCCAAATTTCTTAGCGGGGTGCTGCCTAAACCAGATTAAAATGTAATTAGGGAGTTGAGCTATCATCAAGTGAGCAAAGGTCAAAGTGCATTATTGGAAGCCTTCAATTTCCCAGTCAGTTTCTTTCTCTGATAGTTAGCTAGAATATATTTGTTTCAAGAATTTTTTCCCACAGATACACAATAAATTAATAACAAATTAGACTCAAAAGACCCATTTCAGCTTTGAAAAGGGGCATTCCAGTTCTGCCTTTGTGTGTACCCTTTCTCCCCTTTGGGAGTTAATGGGTTTGGGATCTGATTGGGGTGGCAAGAGTCCCTTTAAAAAAAATGAGAGGGGAGAAGGGTGGGTTCTGATTTAAAAAAAAAAACCTAAACACTGTTATTTGGGGGTGATAAGGGAACTGAAGCCCAGGGACTTGCCTAGTCCATGTTCCTCTTCCCCTAGGCTGCACTTAGCCTTTGCCACCCCCATACCAGCTCTCTGTGTAACTGGAAGCTTGGGCAAGAACAGTTTGCACTGTAGGGTCTCCTTTGACTCTGTTGGACCCACTGTGAACTGCTTGGGGTGATTCCTGTGATTGTTGAAAATAAATCCAAGCTCAAAAGGAGTCCAAAGCAACAGAGATACATTCTGGAGAAAAACAAGGTTCAATGCCTGCCACTGTCACTCAAACATGTCTTCTCATCCCAATTAGCTCTTAGTTTGGAGATGGCAACAAAAAGCATCTGTTGAAGGCCAGAAGGAGATCAAATTAAATTTCTTCACCATATTCAGAGGTGCCCATGTGAAATCAGTCATCATTCTTATGGGAGTTCAAAATAGCAGGATACCTGCTAAATTCTCTCACTATTGACCACAGTTGGTCAGACCAAGCAAAGAAATGACCCACTACAGCCCAGTGTGGAAGAGTTAGGTGAAGAGAATCAAAGAATTTTAGAGTGCAAAGACTGGTCTAATCCAATCCTGAAAAGGAGTCCAGACAGTTGAGCAATGAAAAGAAAGTTGTCCTGTGAGTCGAAGGACCTAGGTTCAAACCCCAGCTCTCCAATATGTTCCCTGTATAACTCTGAGAAAATCATCACCCCTCTGTGCATTGTAGTCTCCTCCTCCTTTGTAAAATGAGAGTTTCAGCTTTATGATCTCAAAGGTCCTTTCTATCTTGAAATTTGCAATGTGTTGCTGGTGGAGTTGTAAACTGATCCAACCATTCTGGAGAGCAATTTGGAATTATGCCCAAAGGGCTATCAAACTCTGCATTCCCTTTGACCTAGCAGTATTTCTACTGGGCTTTTATCTCAAATAGATCTTAAATGAGGGAAAGGGACCCACGTGTGCAAAAAATGTTTGTAGTGGCCTTTTTTATAGTGGCAAGAAACTGGAAATTGAGTGGATGCCTATAGGCTGGAGAATGCTGAATGAGTTATGATATGTGAATGTTATGGAATATTATTGTTCTATAAGAAACGACCAGCAGGACAATTTCAGAGAGGCCTGGAGGGACTGGCATGAGCTGATGCTGAGTGAAATGAGCAGAACCAGGAGATCATTATACACAGCAACAAGACTATCCAATGATCAATTCTGATGGACTTGGCTCTTTTCAACAATGAGGAGATTCAGGGCAATTTCAATAGACATAGTGATGCAGAGAGCTATGTGCATCCTGAGAAAGGACTGTGGGGACAGAGTGTGGATCACAACATAGTATTTTCACATTTTGTTGTTGTTTGCTTGTTTTTGTCTTTTTCCTTTTTCCCCCTTTTATGTGATTTTTCTTGTGCAGTATGACAAATGTGAAAATATGTTTAGAAGAATTGCACATGTTCAATTTACATTGGATTACTTGTTGTCTAGGGGAGGAAGGAAGTGGAAAAGGAAGGAGAAAAATATGGAACACAAGGTTTTGCAAGGGCGAATGTTGAAAACTATCCTTGCATGCATTTTGAAAAATAAAAATCAATTTTTATTTAAAAAGAAAGAAATTTGCAGTGTGATGAACATATCCAGAAATGCTCATTGAGTCTCTGCTTGAAGATCTCCAATGGTGGGGGGAGCTCACTCTCTCCCACTGGCAATCCATTTCACTTATGGATATTATGATAGGAATTTTCACTTATATAATGCCTATTTTTAAGTTTTTACAATATCAAGCAATCAATCATTATCTCTCCCCACCCCCAACCCTACCCATCTTCCTACTTCAAATATGTGCTTGGTGGCCAAGTATTTTCCTTTCTTCTTCCACAGCATCTCTTGTATCTGACCTCAGCATTCATTCAGATACCACGTTAGTTCACGCTGTCAACATCGACCTCCTAGGCAAACACAAGAGTCTCCTAACTGGTCTCCTGGTCTTGAGTCTTCCTTTCCTAATCCATTTTCCACACAGCTGCCAAACTAATTGTTTTAGGTGCAAGCTAATCATACCACTTTCCTAATCAATAAACTCAGATGATTCCCTATACTGCTTTTAAGATCAAACATAAAGTCTCCTATATAAGAGTTAAAGGTGTGCTGGCAAACTGGACCCATGACATACTTATTAAATGTCATATGTGTTATTAACATTTTCTTCACTCTCTTTCTTAAGTCTAGCAATGACAAAAGAAGAAATCAAGCTCAGATTTGTAGTGTTTGCCAATTTTGGAAGCATAAATGCTCCCATTGAAAATTTAACAATGGGCTCTCCTTTGTCAGTTCCAGAGGGCTCCAGCACTTCTCTGGTTAAAGCCCTTCACATCCTGGCTTTGCTCTATGTTTCTAGCCTTATTATATACAACTTCCCTTTCCGTACTCTAGGATTTAGCCAACCAGTCTGGCTGTTCTTCCTACACAAAGTCCATTTCCCAACTCTCTGCTTTTGCTCTGGCTTGTATCCCATAGCTGGAAGGCATATCCGCTTGCTTTCACTTTTTAGAATCCCAGTTTCGTTCAAAGTTCTGCTTATACACTAACTTCTAGATGAAACTTTTCCTGATCCTCCCAGCTCCTAGTGCCCTCCTTCCCCAAATTACCTTACAATAATTTTGCATATACACACACTATCTCTCATGAAAGAATATAAACTACTCAAAGGCAGGGATTGTTTCATATCTGTATTTTTCCTCAACCCCTAATAGAGTGCCTGGCACAGAGTGGGCACTTAAATATTTAATGGATAGATCAGTTGATTACAAGAGAGAACAAGATCTTGAATGGATGCAGCCTATGGTCAATGTGTTTGGGCCTGAAGTAAAAAGAAGGATAAGTACAAGATGTGTACTACCTGGGAAGTTATCCAGGGTTTACAACTTAATTGTTGTATAAGTCATTTCCCTTATTAGACTGTGAGATCCATGAGAGCAAGAACTCTCTTTTGACTTTTGCATCCCCAAGACTTAGTACAGTGCCTGGCACTTAGTAGCTAATTTTCAACCTAGCCACTTCCTGCTACAAAAGTTCATCCTCTTGATAAGAGAAAACTGGGGCAATGGGGAAGGTAGCCTTGAAATTATTTGAAAATGTGACAAATCAAAGATTTTGGATTGTAAAATGCAAGCCTCCCTATATTTTTTAAAGCCTTTTATTTTCAAAACATATGCATGGATAATTTTTCTTTTTCTTTTTGGATTAGTAATAACTCTCTTTATTCAACAGGATATAAATATTATTATTTTTTATTTGCAAAACATATGTATGGGTAATTCTTCCACATTGACCCTTACAAAGCTTTCTGTTACAAATTTTTCCCCCCTACTCCCCACCCCTCCCCTAGATGGCAGGATATCCACTATATGTTAATTATGTTAAAATACTTGACAAATCGAATATATATATATACATACACATATATATATATACATATTTCCACAAGTATCATTGTTGTGCAAGAAAAATCGTATCTATAAGAAAGAAAAATCAGAGAAAGGAAACATAATGCAAGCAAACATCAATAGAGAGCATGAAAATGTTATGTTGTGGTCCACATTTCACAGCCCTCTCTCTGGGTGTATATGGATTTCTTCACTGAACAATTGGAACTGGTTTGAAACATTTCATTGTTGAAGAGAGCCATGTTAATCAGAATTGATCATCATGTAGTCTTGTTGTTGCCGTGTATAATGATCTCCTGGTTCTGCTCATTTTGCTCAGCATCAGTCCATGCAAGTCTCTCCAGGCCTCTCTGAAATCGTCCTGCTGGTCATTTCTTATAGAACAATAATATTCCATGACATTCATATACCATAATTTGTTCAGCCACTCTCCAACTGATGGGCATCCCTTCAGTTTCCAGTTTCTAGGCACTACAAAAAGGGCTGCCACAAACATTCTTACACATGTGGGGCCCTTTCCTTGCATGGATAATTTTTCAACATTAATCCTTATAAAACCTTGTGTTCTAATTTACCCCCTTTCCCCATCCCCTCCCCTAGGCAGAAAATAATCCAATATATGTGAAACATGGCAAAAATATAAGTAAATCCAATATAGGGATACATATTTATACAATAACCTTGCTGCACAAGAAAAATCAAACCAAAAAGGAAAAAAAAATGAGAAAACATAAAATGCAAGCAAACAACAACAAAAAGAGTGAAAATGCTATGCTGTGATTCACACTCAATTTCCACAGTCCTCTCTCTGGGAAGAGATAGCTCTCTTCATCACAAGATCATTGGAACTGGCCTGAATCATCTCATTATTGACTAGAGCCATGTCCATCAGAATTGATCATCATATAATATTGTTGTTCCCGTGTATAATGATCTCCTGGTTCTGCTCATTTCACTCAGCATCAGTTCATGCAAGTCTCTCCAGGCCACTCTGAAATCATCCTGCTGGTTGTTTGTTACAGAACAATAATACTCCATAACATTCATATACCATAATTTATTCAGCCATTCTCCAACTGATGGGCATCCCTTCAGTTTCCAGTTCCTTGCCACTACAAAAAGGGCTGCCACAAACATTTTTGCACATGTGGGGCCCTTTCCCTCCTTTAAGATCTCTTTGGGATATAGGCCCAGTAGAAACACTGCTGGGTCAAAGGGCACGCTCAGTTTCATAGCCCTTTGGGCATAGTTCCAAATTGCAGCCTTCCTATCTTGTAAAGTGAACATGTGCTGACTTACAAGAAGCCAGGACTGACCCAGATGTCTTGTCATTTGTCTTGCCAATCTCTCCCGCTTCCCTTCATTTTTCAGACTGGTCCTCTACTGATTATATACTCGAGCCCTGGGGGGAGTGATCCACTAAGTTTGGAAACTCTGTCCTGAGGATAAGTTGTCCTAACTGATCTTTGGCTCATAGACTTCAAGCCTAGAGACACCAACAAATCTTGCTCCTTCAACAAGAGGCCAACAAGTCCTATGCCTTCATTTTATAGATGAGAAAACTGAGGTTCAGAAAGATAAAGTGACTTGCCCAGGGTCACATAGCTTGTACCTATCAGAAATGAGATTTGACTTCAAAAAACAAATCCATTATATCCAGCTAACACCAGATTAGGCCATGTTTCACGCTGCATCCATTCATCGACCAGGAAACTTGGGCTCATTTGAGCATCTGACATCTGTACACACAACCTTCCCTCCCTTCCTCTCCCTCTTGCTCTGGAAACTAAAACAATGTCCCCATTGCCACTGTAAAGGCCATGGCAACGGATTTACCCCCACAATTCCAATCATCCCCTGTGGCTCTTCCATCCTTGGTCACCACTCCCCTAGATGTGCCTTCTCCCTTATCTCAATGTTAGTTTCCTTGAAGGTAAGGACTGTCTCACTGCTGTATGTGTATCTCTAGCATTCAACACAGTGCTTTCCCATGGTAGATGCTATTAACATGTTTTTTCATTCAGTAAGTCAATAATTCTCTGGTAATATTACAAGCCTATAAAATAATAAGAAACCTTGATTTTCCAAGAGTACAAATCACAGGTGACTCAAAGGCAACAGGAAGGAGCATAGTGGGTTACCAAAGAATACAGTTTTTAATAGTATGTTATTTTGCAAATACATGCAAAGATAGTTTTCAACGTTCAGCTCTGCAAAACGTTCTGTTCCCAGTTTTTCTTCCTCCCTTCATTCCCTCCCCTTCCCAAGACAACAAGCCATCTGATATAGGTTAAATGGCCAATTTTTCTAAATATATTTATGTATTAAAAAGACTACATCTTTTATCAAAGTCAGGCATTTATTATAAATCTGCTATGTCCCAGGAACAGATAAATTAAAAAGAAACAAATAAAATGATCCCAACTTTCCATGACAACTTATATGTAAGAAGCCAAGTAAAGGCATTGTAAACATTGTATGTGTTCCAAATAAAATCAGACCTAGTCAATTGGAAAAACATTAAGTGTTCATGGGAAGGCCGAGCGAATATAATAAAAATGACAATACTACCCAAACTAATTTACTTATTTAGTGCCATACCAATCAAACTCCCAAGAAATTATTTTACAGATCTAGAAAAAATAGTAGCAAAGTTCATTTGGAAGAACAAAAGGTCAAGGATTTCAAGGGAATTAATGAAAAAAAAAGACAGATGAAGGTGGCCTTGCTGTACAGATCTAAAACTATATTATAAAGCAACAGATATCAAAACCATTTGGTACTGGCTGAGAAATAGAGCAGTCGATCAGTGGCATAGAATAGGATATCAGGACAAGCTAGGTAATAACGTTAGCAATTTAGTGTTTGATAAACCCAAAGACCCCAG
>JAJPUD010005771.1:66543-136760 GCA_023553655.1 Myrmecobius fasciatus
ACCTGTGGAGATGGAATAAATTTATGTCCAAAGAAGATCTGGAACTCTTAAGTGAACACCAGATAGATACCTTTGATTATATTAAGTTAAAAAGTTTCTGTACTAACAAAACTAATGCAGACAAGATTAGGAGGGAAGCATCAAATTGGGAAATCATCTTTACATTTAATGGTTCTGATAAAGGTCTCATCTCTAAGATATATGAAGAATTGTCTCACATTTATAAAAATTCAAGCCATTCTCCAATTGATAAATGGTCAAAGGATATGACCAGACAATTTTCAGATGATGAAATTAAAACGATTTATAATCATATGAAAAGGTGCTCCAAATCACTATTGATCAGAGAAATGCAAATTAAGACAACTCTGAGGTACCACTACACACCTGTCAGATTGGCTAAAATGACAGGAAAAGATAACGATGAATGTTGGAGGGGATGTGGGAAAACTGGGACACTGATACATTGTTGGTGGAGCTGTGAACGGATCCAACCATTCTGGAGAGCATTTTGGAGCTACTCTCAAAAAGTTATCAAACTGTGCATACCCTTTGACCCAGCAGTGTTTCTATTGGGCTTATATGCCAAAGAAATCATAAAAGAAGGAAAAGGCCCCACATGTGCAAGAATGTTTGTGGCAGCTCTTTTTGTAGTGGCTAGAAACTGGAAACTGAAGGGATGCCCATCAATTGGAGAGTGGCTGAATAAATTATGGTATATGAATGTTATGGAATATTATTGCTCTGTAAGAAACGACCAACAGGACGATTTCAGAGAGGCCTGGAGAGAATTGCATGAACTGATGCTGAGTGAGATGAGCAGAACCAGGAGATCATTGTAGACGGCAACAACAGTACTATATGAGGATCAGTTCTAATGGACATGACTCTCTTCAACAATGAAATGCTTCAAACCAATTACAATTGTGCAGTGAAGAAGGCCATATACACCCAGAGAGAGGGATGTGAAATGTGGACCACAACATAACATTTTCATGTTCTCTATTGATGTTTGCTTGCATTGTATTTCCTTTATCGGATTATTCTCTCTTATAGATACGATTTCTCCTAAACAAAAAAATGATGTGTGGCAATAACTATACATATATTCGATTTAAGTATTCTAACATAATTATCATGTAGTGGATATCCTGCTATCTAGGGGAGGGGTGGGGAGTAGGGGGGAAAAATTTGTAACAGAAAGCTTTGTAAGAGTTAATGTTTAGGAATTACCCATACATATGTTTTGCAAAGAAAAAGTATTAATAATAAAAAAATAAAAATAAAAAAACTGAAATGGAAAAAAAAAGAAAATATGTAAAAAAGTGAATTTACATATATAACCATAAAAAAGAAATAAATAAAAGTAAAAATGAAAAAAAAAATAAATGGCAACAGAATGCTAAAAAAAAAATAAGATTGTATGTGTTCAGAAAAGGAGCTGAGCCAATCAGGAAGTAAGAGGACCAAAAAACAGATGGATAGCCCACAAGTTGCACCAGTATACACAAAATCTTCAAAAGAACCAGGGGAAGTTTTCTTGTACATTGTGTTAAACCTTCATAGACGATTGATGGAAGGCCATTGGCAAAAATCACCTGGGATGAGGAGAATGAAGGAGTTGTGATGTAACTTGGTAGACAATATCAAGAACAATGAGGCTGAAGAGCCAATGGTGCATAGCAAATAAACTTATGCCCAACCCCATTTTATAGGAGGCACTGGAAAAAAGGTAGAGTGGAGTGCCACTGTGGTGATAACAAAGAACAGTGGTTAAGTGGGTGACCCGTTGGGAAGCATGTTTGCAGTCAGGGTGAGGAAGAACTAGGGAAGGAGAAGTGCTGAGCTAATCTTTAAAAAGCTGATATTTGAAAACCCAAGAAAGGGATGGAGATGCCTTCCTTGCTTGCTATTCCTTGATCACTCCAGCAAAAACCCTAGAAACCAAAAATCTTGTTGAGTGGTTCAAGGAGCTGCTTTAAGATGGGCTTATGGAGATTTTTTCTGACCTTGCTATACCTGTGATCACAAGAGAATAGATCCCAGTTCCTGGGATTCCTACATTCATTGGGGCTTCTGGTTATGTTTGCTCAAACTTTCTAATCTCTCAGGCAACAATATTCCTCCAGCAAACTTTACACTAATGTTTCATGCCATATTGGATGCTTCCTCTGTTCATGGTATATGAGACAGGACATAAACAGAGTGGGGGATCAGGGGAAGTGCTAGTCTACACCCCACTGCTTAGCTGTTGTTCAGTGGGGTGCTAATGAGAGCTCTTACAGACTTCCTCCCATACTCCTGTTTGGGAGATCTCCCACCTCATGATGATTTACAGAGTAAGAGCCAGCAGTCTCCAGGAGACATATTGGCTGGCATTTCATTTCTGTGGATATAATTTTCTACAAAGCAAAGGGAATATGGGACTTGGCTTCCATCTTCTACTTTTTTCACTAGATTTCAAGCAGTCTCCCAGCGATTCTTCCCTCATTGCCCCTATTACTACACTGGGGAGCTTGCTTACTGTAGAACAGTAACCTTTAACCTTTTGTATGTTCTAGACTATGTTAGAGGTCTGGTAAAATCTATGAACCCCTTCTCCCTATAATACTTTTGAATGTATAAAATAAAATATATAGCATCACAAAGGAAAAAATATATACTGAACTACTTATCAAAACAGTTTTAAAAAAAAGATTAGAGGACTCCAGGTTAAGAACCCTTGGTACAAAGTCAGCTTCATGCTTTCCTCTTAGACTTCCCTAACTTGTCCTTATCTCTATCTCCAAGCTTCCTTGGCTTCCTTCAAGTCCCAAATAAGATCTTCCCTTCTATAGGAAGCCTTTACCAAACTCCTGAATTTTAGTACCTTCCCTCTTTTGATGATTTCTCATGTAGCTTGACATAGCTTGTTGAAACTTAATTGTTGTAGAAGTCATTTCCCTTATTAGACTGTGAGATCTGTGAAAGCAAGAACTCTCTTTTGCCTTTTGTATCCAAAAATTGGAGGGTAATCACCTCAAACATGTATTACCAGCTGGGTCCCAAGACCCCTTAAAGCATTTTGTGACCATCACACAGAATCAGGGACTGAATATTTCCGTTGCTACATGTGGTCTTCCACCTCCAATATTCCACTTCTTACTTAGAATCATCAAATCCATATTATCATTGATACTTGGAAGGACGCAACAATCTCCTGTCTATGGCTCTACTCAGAATCCTTGTGATTCCCAATGGTAGGCTTCCCAGGCCAAAGTTCCCTTCCTTGGCCATCTATTGTCAACTCCCTGGTTAGTTTCATTCCTTCCATGTCCCTCTCATTCCACCTTACCCTTCCACTATAGCTCCCTCAAGCCTGCCTTATTGTTGCCCAAGTACTTTTTCATGTTAATCTGAGCACCTACCTTCCTACCAAAAAAAGGATTCTGCATGAATTTTTTCACTGAATTTTCTAAGTTGTTCCTCCTATTAGAATGGAAGCTCCCTTCAGGGCAGGAAATGCACGTTGAATTTAAGTGAACTGAATTAAAAACATCTATTTCAGCTTGGTTTTCCAGAGCACTAGGCCTGAAGGCAAGAAAAGTTGTGCTCAAATCTGGCCTCAGATATTACTAATGGGCAAGCCCCCTAACTTCTGTCTGCCTCTGTTTTTGCAACCATAAAATGGGGATAATAATAGCACCTTTCCTCAGGGTTTTTATAAGTATCAATATATAAGTATATATATATATATATATATATATATATGTGTGTGTGTGTGTGTGTGTGTGTGTGTGTGTGTGTGTATGCGTGTGTGTGTGTGTGTGTGTGTGTGTGTAAAACTTTTTTCCCCTCCTGGTCTTCAATTGTAACCTTTTTAAAAATAGTACCTTATTTTTTCCCAAATTACATGTCATGGCAATTTTTTTTAATTTATTAAAGCTTTTTATTCATATAACATATGTATGGGTAGTTCCCCAGCATTGATCTTTACAAAGCTTTCCATTACAAATTTTACCTCCAGTCCCCTCCCCTCCCCTAGATGGCAGAAAGTCCACTACATGTTAATAATGTTGAAATACTTGACAAGTTGTGCAAGAAAAATCGTATCTACAAGAAAAAAAAAGAAAATCAGAGAAAGGAAACGAGAGCATGAAAATGTTACGTTGTGGTCCATATTTCATATCCCTCTCTCTGGGTGTATATGGCTTTCTTCACTGACCAATTGGAAGTGGTCTGAAACATCCCATTGTTGAAGAGAGCCATGTCCATCAGAATTGATCATCATGTAATATTGTTGTTGCTGTGTATGATGATCTCCTGGTTCTGCTCGTTTCACTCAGCATCAGTTCATGTCATGGCAATTTTAAACATTCACTTTTACAAGGTTTTTGAGCTTTCCTTCTAATCTTGGTTGCACTGGTTTTTTGTGCAAAAGTTTTTCAATTTAACATAATCAAAATTCTCTATTTTATATTTCATAATCCTCTTTATCTCTTGTTTGGGCATGAAACTGTAATTCAAGTATTCCTTTAAGAATTTCTATGCTATGAACTGATGCTCAGTGAAGTGAGCCGAACCAGGAGATCATTATTCACAGCAACGACAATACTCTATGAGGATCAGTTCTAATGGACATGACTCTCTTCAACAATGAAATGCTTCAAACCAGCTCCAACTGTTGGGTGAAGAGAGCCATATACACCCAGAGAGAGGGATGTGAAATATGGACCACAACATAACATTTTCATGTTCTCTATTGAGGTTTGCTTGCAATGTATTTCCTTTATCGGATTATTCTTTCTTGTAGATACGATTTCTCCTGCACAAAAAAATGATGCAATAACTATACATATATTCGATTTCTTAAGTATTCTAACATAATTATCATGTAGTGGATATCCTGCCATCTAGGGGAGGGGTGGGGAGTAGGGGGGGAAAATTTGTAACAGAAAGCTTTGTAAGGGTTAATGTTTAGGAATTACCCATACATATGTTTTGCAAATAAAAAGTATTAATAAAAAAAAGAATTTGTATGCTATACCAGTGGGTGCATGTTTGTTTAGTAGTGAATATTACTTCATTGTCTACAGTTCCTTTTAACAGAATGTGTTTTTTTTTTAATTTAATTAGGTCTATTTTTGCTTTGCTTTGTCTGGGATCAGAATTGCTACCCCTGCCTTTTCTTTTTTTACTTCAGCTGAACTTTAATTGATAATATCTGATTTTTAAGCTCCTTTTTTTGAGCTCTTCTATGAGTTCTTTCTGGATTTGAGATCACTTCCTGTTTTTTCTTTGGAGTTTTGCCCATAGGTATTTTAACTTTCATTTGAATTTGTGTCTTGGTCTTCTCCGTCACCATAATAACCTTCTATGGTTAGATTCTTTTTTGATGTTGTTGGTTTTTGTTGTTGTTGTTCATCTTTTTTTTAAGGCTTTTTGGTTTTCTTTTAAATTTGAGCTATGCTCCTGGGGTGGAAGGAACACTATCTCAGGCTTCTTGTGCCAGAGGATGCAGGGCATGGTGCTATACTGATGATGCCCTTAGGCCCTCAGAGAACTTTTTTGCCTGGTCCTGTGCTGAGAGTGTGGAGTCAAGGTGGCTGGCAGAACTGGAGGCCATATGGGTCTGGCAGTTTACCTGGTGCTCAGCCAGGGTTCTAGTGGAGGCATCTGACATATGCTGAGGTCAATGGGGTATTTTTGCATTTCTTCAGGGCTACATTGAAGCACACAGTAGTTCTCAGAACTGTAGTCTATCAGTCCCTCTGGCTATGCTGAGACATATGGGCAGGGGTCCTGGTGTTCATATTTGTTTGCTTCATCACACTGGGGCTCAGGATGTCCCACTGATTTACTAATGTAGGGCTTGCTAAGATGTTTCCAGTCTTGCACTGTGCTCCCTTTTTCCCTGAGTGAGACATACTTTTTTTTTTTACCAAAATTCCAAGTTTTTTGGGCTAAAAGATTATTTCACCCCCTTTTTTACTTCCTCCTCCCCCCTTCTTTCCTCCCTCCTTTCTTTCTTTTCTTACTCCTTTGCTCCCTCTCTTCTTCCTTTTCTCCCTCCCTCCCTTCCTTCCTTCCTTCCATTTCTCTGCCTTCAGTTATACATTCTTCTTTCAGGATTCAAAAACACCTTAATATGTTATTTTGTTTTTTTAAATACATTTTTAATTTGAGAGGAAAAAATGTAATGTCTTACATTTAGGTCCAAAAAGTCGACATCACAAGTATAAGAAGGGGGAGACAGGATTAAATAGGGGTCTGTCTGAAAAAGAACAGGACAGTAGTATGTTGCAATCCCATTTTGAATGAAAATTGTGATAGGACAGCCAAAAAAAAAACTAAAGCAATTTTGGGTCACAGTATGAAATATGGTGTCTAGGATCAAAGAAGCAATAAGCTTATCATAGCACAGCTTTCTTTGTTTTCTGTGATATTTTCTTCAGGAAGGCATCAGTTGTAATGCCACCAAGGGAGTCAAACAGAGAGCTCATCCCAAATAACAAGGCAACCCAGACAAGTCATGATGGATTTCTTGGTTTCCCTTCCCTAGCTCATTAATCACTTGCCTCTCATTTCAGAAATAGATAGCCTGAATACAGGTACTTATAAAGGCAAGTTGCACTGTTTATGTGATGGTGAGATTTATATATCAGCCTTTCTCCAAAGAGCACAAAGGCCATGTACTTTAGAAGTTAATAAATGAGCAGCCTAATGATCGTTTCTTATAGCTAACTATATTGCCCTTGACTTGAGCAATGACATATTCTTATTCTTCCTGATAGGAAAGAAGCAGATGCAAGTGTGTGGGGGGGGATAGACACCTAAGTTATTAGCATCATTAACAATCTTGACCCATTTCCCAGGGAGGTGGAATACCCTTAACCAAACAGCTTTTACCTAAGCATAAAACTCATTGCTAATGTCCCCTAAAGCCAATAGGCAACAAATGTCCACTAACTCTGCCCGCCTAATACAATGCACTGAGTGCATTAGTCTGATCCCCTGGCTCCTACATAATCTCTTTCTCCTAGACTATTAAGTTCTCAGTAGAAAGTGATAAGATCTTGTTATGACATTTGCTTGACAAGGGTCAATTGTTTAAAATGCTCACACAGATGAAGCCTTTATTTTGGACTTGAAGACTTTTGGCGGCCTCTGGAGGCCACAAGGGCAGCTGGACACACACTGGGGACAGAATGAAGGTTGACTTGACTCTTCACAGATTTGGTTATGAGTGCTCTACATTTTCTGCTGAGCTTAAAGCTTGTGTTCAAGTTACCATGTTGACAGTTTGACTGCTCGCTCACTTGAAATGTGAAGGCCTTTTCCTTTTTGTCATGAGGATACAAAATGCTGATGGTCACAGGGAAAATTCTGGGTGCGGACACAAGCCAAAGAATAGATCTCGGGGAAACATACTCAATACTGAACTTGGCCCATATAACCCTTGCATAGTGGATAGAGGACCATGTGAGTTCAAGTCCTGTTTCAGATACTAACTAGATATATGATCTTGGGTGAGTGCCTCAGTTACCTCATCCATAAAATTAGCAGGGCATATATAGCAGAATATTTTATATTCTCTAAGGTCCTTTCTGACAATAAATCTATGATCTGCTGGTTTGGGGCCATGGATTACAGATACATGGAATCCTATCTTATAATTACAGCACCTAGTATCTAGTACTGTACATAGTAGGTGATCATGTTTCTTGCATGTATGAATAACCCTATATTTTCAACCTTCTTTCCCACTGCTTCTCTATATGGAACTCTTTGATCTACATAAACTGATTAACCCTAAATGGTCACTTTAACTCTAAACACAAGCGACCATTCCATGAGATCGTTCCCCTTCATTCATTCAGCACTTACTGTATTCTGCCTTCTATTTTGCGTCCTCTTATGTTCACATCTTGTTGCCCCAATTATGTGCCTTAAGGACAAGGACTGTGTCTTGTATTTCTTAGTAACCTCCCAACACCTGATGCTATACCTCGCTCAGAGTAGCTTCATGGCCAGTGCTTGTTGATTGAACATGCCCTTCATCACAGGCTATCCTAGCCCATCAGAGAAAAGGCTTCAGTGGACCTGCTCAGTACACAGAGTAGAGTCTACTGTTTCTTTGAAAAGATCTGAACTCATTAAAATTGAGCAATGCATTTTAAGTAATTATCGAATGCATTATGTTTCTCAAAACAACAACAGTGAAGAAATCTGAAGAGAAGAATGACATCAAGGAAATGGTGGTCAGGAATACACAGCTACTAAATGATTAATAATACAAATTAGAATACAGACTCATATAATTAGTGAAATCATGCTTTGAAGGCCATCAACATTTTGTGTTTCTAATTATGGTATATCACTTTCAATATCAATTAGGACATTGCTGATGAGTAGACAATAATTGCTCCCTTGAGTGCCTGAGAGCTGTTCTCCAATAGGTCACTTGGTTTTGCCATTTTAAAATAATCTCATAATTATTATATAATAATTAAAAATAAAAAGAGCTTGTAATAAGCTATAACCTATAGCTCATTTAACTGCCACGTGCAGGTTGATGTCAAGGGCTTTCAAAATGAACTGGAAGCAGCTAATGAGTATCAGGTAAAATGTGTCGACTAGAGATTATAAAGTGGTAAGCCTATTGCTCGTGGTGATTAATGATCAACTGATGTTTCATACTTAACTAATTTACTAATAACCACATTTGTGAATTGTTTCCTACCATGACAAAATATAGCCTAATGATTGGGTCCAGACTTTGACAAACTTTATAGTCTTGAGTCCAGGACAGGTTTCTTATCAGTCCAATGGAGGAGGAGAGCTAAAGGGTAGAGAAAAGGAGGCAACATTGAGCATTTAGAGTGTTTGATGGAGAAAATGGATTTCTAGGAAGGTCAAGGTGGCCAGCATTGACAAAGGAGCCTAAGCTGGTTGCAGTAAAATGAAGCAGTGTGTTAAGAGGAATTCTTCTCTGTGCCCTTCTCCTCTAAGAAAACCTCAGAGAGCCCTCCTTGGCCAATACTGCCATAGACATTCTGGACTTGCGAAATTTTCTTTTGTAGTGTTGAGAGGACCAATTCAATGAAATAAAAGAGATATAGCTCATTCAAGCATGGCATTATAATCCTCAGTTATATTTGTTGGTAAGGGATGTAACTGAAGATACACACCCCCCCCACACCACAAAACCTGGTGTACAAGAGATTAAATTTGGTGATCTCAACAATGGTGGTGTACCTCAACGATTTCATCACCATACAGTAACGTCTTCCATGTACTTCGTTGGGCACCAAAAGCCCCCAAGTGGTGAGTATAAATGGTGTATTCTATTCTAACATGATGTGTCAAAAGGCTTTAAACGAGAGGCAATGAATAGAGGGCCAACCTTTGGGTCAGGAAGAACTGAATTCAAGTACTGAATTAGACCCATACTAGCCATGGATGAGTCACTTAGAAACTCAGTGCCGCCAAGAGCTCTGTAAGACTCTAAGTTAATAGATTAGCTATTAAATTGTGCCAGTGGAAGGAGATTCCACACCAGAAGTTCTGACCTGGTGAAATAACAGTTTCAGAAAAATAATGAGAAAATCTCTGAAAGCAAACCCTGAACCATTCCCTGTTCAAAATACAAAAACTCATCCCAGAGATCTAAGAACATTTGCAGTGTACTTGCCACATTGCCACATGTCCTAAGGTAAACTGCAATGTCTTTGCTAACATTCCCGAGCTAAGATAGCCAACTTTAGGTACTAGGGGACTATTGGTATAAAACTACAGTGTCATTTGTGGCAGGAGTCATGGAGTCCTTTGTTTGCTGCTCCATTTTTAGTGTGTGCTTATCGAAACAGAGGAGGTTAAAAACATCATACTGCCAGGTGCACTGCTCACTGGCAATGTTTGTACCTTTAGGCTAAAGGAGTTTAAATTTCTTTCCTATAGTTTGTCTTTCCGGCAGGGATGTTCAATGTTCTCTTGAAGAGCACGAGCATTTGCCAACATTTCATGGAGTGCACAGGGACTTGCGGAGCCCTGGAGCACGACATGTGCAACCTGATCAGGGTGTCAAGTGCTGGTCTTCCTCTGGATGGGTTATCTGTAGAGGAAGAGAGGGCTCAAAGGCTAAGGAAGGGGTGAAGGGAACACAATGGTACATACACTGTTAGCACAGTCACCACAGCAGGGAAGGAGGCTTCATCTTCTTGTCTGTTACAAGGAGGGGTACTTGTTCAGTGGGTGGGGGTATATATGGAAATGACTGATTTAAATCTCAATAAAGCTGACTTTAAAAATGGTAAAGCTAATGTAGGGTGAGAACATTATTCATGCTATCTCCATGTGCCAGAAATTCAATTCACAAAAGAGTAAGTGGGTCTTTCCTAATAAATACAAGAGAGAGGCAACAGGGGCCCCACTCGAAAGGAACTCAGTGCCAAACCTCAGCCTACCAAAGGTCATACAAGTCCCGTATTGCCAGGGACTAAAAGACAGAGAAGTGACCGGACTTCACACCAAAGATGTCCTCTGAGTCCACACCACCTCGGGCTGATGCTAGGGGACTTGGTGCCCACAGTAAGTTCCATTAGTCCCTAGGGACTCATTCCCTACTGGTACCTTTCAGTGCTGGCAGAATATTAGATCCTAAGCCTCTGGGAACCAGAAGGGGAAGAAGACCTACATCGAATGGGATGTGTCCCCATCTATGTTTCTGAGGAGATCTATCGAAGATCCTGCTTCTTGGCAAGCCAAGGTAGTCACACTTTGACAGATATAGTGACCCAGGGGCTAAGTGCTGGCTCTCCATGCTATGGTTGAGGCACCCAGAGAAGATGTCTAGTACATCCAGTCAGCTCTTGGTGACCTCACCACTGAATCCCTGGAAACTCCGCAGATTTGGATTATAAATCCAGTACAGCTTTAGGATTGAACATCACTTATTTACCAGTTTGGTTGCCCTGTTACTTCCATTTATAAATCCCTTCATTTGAAGCAAGTGGGTGAACAACATGGAAGCTTACTAAACTACTTTGCCCTCCATACTATGTTAGGTTCCCAGAGGACTGCAGTGAGTAGAGAGCCAGAGCAACTGGTTCTTCTCCCATCCTGTAAAGGATACACTCCCAGCTTGTGTTCTCCTTATTTCTGTGATTCAGAGCTTCTATCTCCTGTGGGAATAATCTAGGACACACCAATTTCCATATCTCTCCACTCACTCCTGCCCCTATCTACCTCAGCCCAAGATCCCAGCCTCTCTCTTCCCACTCCATTAGAATGCCAACTTTATTTTGTAGCAAATTCTAGAGCTTTTTACTCTTTCCATCTTCTGATGTTAAGATACACCTGATCTCCATGGCTACCCTCTTCTCCAGTTCTGGGGGGAGCTCCTTCTCTTATGCCTTCCTGTGCCACTGTGCCACAATGCTCTGGGCCAGAAGGAGAAAGAGTCGTCATACTTCTTGTTTCTTCCTGTCACTTTCAGATCATTCCTTTGCTTTATAACTCAGCCATCTTTCCACCCTTTCATTTCATCGTTCACCTTTCCATCTTTCATTGTATTTTTCTACATTACTCGATCCAAACCTTTGTCAGCATCATTCTGAGTTACAAGTAGGGGACAGTTACGAGAGTTTTGCCCCAAGTCAAGATGTATAAAGAACACCAAAAGCTTACACAACTGAGTTGACATAAAGTGAAAGGATGTTAGAGGAAGTACCACCAGCAGCATTGTGTCGGGAGTACTTCTTCCTCTGCCTACTCTGCTCCCATGGCGGCAAAAGTGGGAGCCTTATCCTAGGGGTGCCTCTTTCTCTAAGTATCCAGGAGTATCATAGCCCAGAACAACAGGATACTTTTTTGACTTATATATTTCTCAGCTAATGCTAATACCACTTCTCCACTATTCGCTTTTATGCAGCATTGCAGCACGTTAACACCAGCCATATGCTTCCCTACTGTCCTTTTGGCCTTTAAGCCAGTGATCCCATATGTATTACATATAGTTATCCCTTCCACATCATGATCTTCCCCATTACGGTTTTGATATTTCATGGGGCAGCACAAGAAATTAAATGTAAATTTTGGGGGGAGTTTTGCACAAGCTGCACATGACATGTGAAGGCCAGCCAAAAACAAAGAAAAAGTAAAAGCTCAGAAATGCTGAAAATATATATATAGTATTATCTAACATCAGATCAAATTTTACAATAAAGTACTATAAACACCCCATAAGAGAAAAAAGAGGAAAAAATTCAGACTTCTTCTCTGGTACAAAGAGGGAAGTCAAAAAATTTTACATGGATTTTCCAGATCATGGGCTTACTATGCCCCTTAATCCCCCCACCTTGTGGAAAGGATAATTGTACAAGCAAGAATAAACTGTTTATCAGCATGAGAATGCATTGACATCTATAAAATACTTAATCTAAAGAACAGCTATATTAAAATAAAGAAGACCATAAGGAAAGTCTTCATCCTCCAGTGCAGGATTCAGATGTGCAAATGATCTTACTGTCTTCCCTTTTCCTTAGGGAATAAAAGCAGCTGTTAGGGTCCTATGTGGTGTACTCAGGCTCAGAATGAGATACAAGCTTGTCTTTCTGTCAAGCATTATGTTTCTTAGTTCACGTTATATTTTGATCAAAATGGAGCCAGTATATAGTTCATCCATTGGGAGTATATTTTTTGGGGAAAAAAACATAATCAATTACTTTCATATAAATATTAGGTTGATGCCTAATCTCAAATTCCCTAAACATCTTCTAATGGGTTTCTTAAAAGCCAAACAAACCCCAACCCACCCAACCCTATAAACCCCCTTTAAACACAGTTTAGCAATATATATATATATGTATATATGTATATATGTATGTATATAGATATATACATAACAAATTGTGTTGCACAAAGTTGCCTTTAATTTGCATATCATTATGTATGGTTTATGATAATCATTGCTTCCTAAATGGCACTAAGGCTTAATGTCAACTCCTTAGAGGACAGAATGTTGTTCTATGGTTGAGCGGTACTGCAAATATGGAGCGGACGCCAAAGTTTCTTTGCTAGAACACAAAAGTGGAAAACGTGATTGGGTTTGTCTAGCATTTACGCTGTCACAGTATCAGGAAAGACACCAAAGGCTAACATCTGACAAAGCCTTCATTTGACATGCATGAGAATTTCAGCTGCTGAGTTGGGACTACAAGTTCAGTTCTCCTTTCAGACTCACTGACAGATGATATGCTGGAGAAGAAGACGTGGACTGTGATAGGATCGAGTCGCAAGGAGACACTGAGTCCATGTCTTCTTTTAGGAAGCTAGAAAAGGTATGGTGGATAGAGTGCCAGGCCTCAAGTCAGAAAGATCTGAGTTCAAATCCAGCCTTAGACACTTCCTGGCTGGGTGACCTTAGGTGATTCACTTCACCTCTGTTTGCCTCTATTTTCTCATCAGCAAAATGGGAGTGATAATAGTACCTACCTTACATGGCAATCGTGAGGATGCACAGTGTTCAGCACAGTGACCAGCACACTAGGTGCTACAAAAATGATATTGATAACTATTAACTCAGATCAAAGCAAATTCAGGAGAAGGCTGTGCTAAGGGGGAAGATGGCCCAATATCATAATGTAAATGTATCTTAGATCTGGAGAGGCAATCCATTATGAGACTATTCTCACACATAGCATTGTAATGCAACTGAATAACTTGAAGCCTGAAACCGAATCAAGAAGGACATACATAAACTCTCAGGTGTTATTTCAAGTGGATTTATTTTCTAAGTGAAAATGACTTTTTTCTAACAGTCAAAGGAAATTTCTTTTTACATTCTTTTTACATATTCCTTAGACTGTCCTACATAATTTTAGTGTGTGTGTACATATATATATATGTACATATATATACATATATATGTATACATACACATATACATATATGTGTGTATATACATTGTGTGTGTATATATATCATCCATATTATATATAATGCATATTATGACAAGGTATCATAGTAGATAGACTGACAACCTTGAAGTCAGAAAAAAGCAACTCTAACCTACACTCAGGGCAAGTCTCCAGACAACTCTTACGCTCAGCTAAGTTACACCTGAAAATTTAATTTTTTTTTAAATTTCTAACATTCATTTTTTCCTCTTCTTTTTTCATATAATACCTTTTTATTTTCAAAATACATGCAAGGACAGTTTCCAATATTCACCTGTGCACAACCTTGTCTTCCAAATTTTTCTCCCTTCCTTTCCCTCCCCTAGACAGCAAGTTATCCAATATATGTTAAACACGTGCAATTCTTCTATACACATTTCCACAATTATCATACTGCACAACAAAAATCAGATCAAAAAGGAAAAAATGAGAAAGAAAACAAAATGCAAATAAACAAAAACAAAAAGAATGAAAACACTATGTTGTGATCCACACTCAGTTCCCACAGTCCTCTCTCTGGGTACAGATGGCTCTCTCCATTACAAGTCTATTGAAGAGAGCCCCTTGTCCATCAGAACTAATCATTGTATAACCTTGTTGTTGCCATGCACAATGAGCAGAACCAGGAGATCACTGTGCACAGCAACAGCAAGATTTTTTTAAACTTCAATCTTTCCCAACATCGGGGTCTTTTCTAAAGAGTCCCAACTTCTCATCATGTGGCCAAAGTATTTAATCTTCAGCTTCAGTATATGATGTTCCAATCTGAATTAATTTCATTAAGTGCTGACTGATTTGATTATCCCCATATAGACCATGGTTACTGGGAAAAAGACTCCTGAGACATAATAATTGGTGACAGAAAAGAGCAGTACTAACTAGGGGAATCAGGAAAGGCACAGAAGATGAGTCTCGAAGGGAACAATGAATTCTAAGAGGCAGAAGAAGGAAGAAAATAAGTGCCTACTATGTACCAGCTACTGTGCTAAGTGCTTTACAACTATTAACTAATATGATCTCCAATTCAACACAGGGATTAAAAAGATGCTCTTTTAAATCTCCATTTAATAGATGAGAAAACTAAAGCAAAGATAGGTGAAGTGAGTTACCCAAGATCATATAGTGTCTAAGGCTAAACTCAATTAAGGTCTTCCTGACTCCACGACCTATGCTCTAGACATTAAGCTACCTAGAGGCTTCTCTGCAGGTATTCCCGGCATACAGAGCAGCTCGTACAAAGGCATGGAGTTAAGAAATAGAACACTGGATTTGGAACAGATCAAATAAGGAACTCTGCCTAGGACAGTGAGTGAATGATGAAGGCTAAGGTGAAATGAGTTTGAAAAGGAAGGCTGGAACCACACTGCTACTGGTATCAAAAGCCATGCTGAGGAGTTCATATCTTGTCCTAGATGTAAGAGGTAGCCAGTGAAGGTTCTGAAATACAGCCAAGACATGGTTTAGACCATGTCGCTAGAAGATTGTTTCCCAACAGATCACAAACTCCTAGAAGTAATGCTTTCTATTTTTATGGCCTCTATAGAACAGTGATGGGCGTGGATGAAGATGTCTCCCGGGTCACTACCAGGGACTGACGGCATCTTTAAATCTGGGGGCACCTTGGACATAAAGTAGCCATTTTAAACACCCAAGGGAACATCACAAAGAGACTATATCTCAGGAAAACATTTCTCCATACACAGTTCGGGGAGGTGGGGTGCCAAGGCACAGAAGGCCTAGTAATGAAAGACTCCATCCACATTGCCAAATTCTGTTTATTACATGTTTTTTTTGGAGAAAGAGAAAATAGGACGTGAAATAGGAGAAGTGAAGGGATTTAATGTTCAAAATTATATCAAGATGCTAAAAAACAACCTCAGAGGTAGAGTGGTACATTAGCAAGAATACTGGAGAGGTCAGGAGACACGGGTTCAAATTGTGCATTGCACCAGTCACTCATCTTCTCTGGGCCAGGATGGATTAAATGGTTGCTAAAATCCCTGCTGACCCAAAATCAATACAACTATAAGTCAAGATGCAGAGTTAGGCATCAACTGCCAGAGAAAATGTGGCAGCTAGACAAAAGCAAGTTGCCCACCATTCTCCTGGGTAATCCACAATGGTTTGGGGGATGAAAAGTTGTCATTCCTCCCTCTCTCCTGACTCTCTACTCTTGTACAGAGGACCTCAGGGAAAATTTCTGAAAAACAATCTTTCTCGTTCAAATAGGGCAGAATCCACCCATGGGGTCACAGGCAGCTGAAAACTGCCACATGGAACTCTTACATTTTCAGCAACAGCCCAGACTCAATGGAACCTATATGTGGTGAATTATAGGATGAGGAAACAACAAATAAATGAGTCTTTTTCTTTCTTCTGACATACACTTCTTTTCTGGCCTCCTGGGAAGAAAAAGATCTGACTCCAGTTTCTGACTCCCTAAGGGATGATAGCAGTTAAGGCCCCAGGGCTCATCAGAGCATTTATTCACTGAGAGCATACCTAAGAATGAATTCCTTGGGCTGCCATCTCTGATGGGTTTTGTTATTAATGTGAAAATGAATCTGACAAATTTTCTTTGTTCAAGTTATTGCCAAGGTAGTCAGGGAAGTAACTGAGCATGGAAAGAAATTAACTGAGAGGTAGTAATTTTTTGTCAATTTTGAGCATCTCATTTATAAAGCAAAACTTAATAACCTGTAATTCTTGGGCACAGTTGCAGAGTTCATCTCCCTGACTGTGGCAGGCATATTAAACTCACACGTGAAAAATAACAAAGACTTTTTCCCCTCCAGGCTGGATGAAATTTCCACAAGACAGTCTGTACCAGCTGCACACCTATTATGAGAAGCTGAGGGAGGAAACAACCGTGTCTATGTGGGCACAGCCTAGAAAGGCAGTCAAGGCTTAGCAGGTTCACACCGTAGTAGCCACTGGGCTCTATTTGATTGGGTTGATATCTGGACCGAACTGACAATTAAACAGGCAAGTTCTCCATTTGAGCATATTGTTCTTAGTAAACCATATTGCTCAGACACCCCCTAAGTAAAAGACTCCACAGCAGCATTGGCCTGTTATCTTTAGGGGTTCCCCAAAATTCAATTTGTCATGACTTAGACACTGTATTTAATGGGGATGAAGAGAATACTTTGTGATTATATGAAAAATTCATCTTTTCTTGGACCTATCATCTAGATGTATCTCCTGTTATAGCCCATATACCTAACTGTACGTTATTTTTCTGATACTGAACTTACCAAAGGTTTGACATCTGTGATACAATTGGATTGTTGACTCTTACCACAAGTCCATTTGCAAGACTCCTAGTGATTTTCCTGCATTTTGTACACGGCTGTACTGATGATATGCCAATCTATAGGCAAGAAAGTCTGTGAAGCTTATTGTTGGAAACCTTTTTAGAATGAGACTGTAGGTGAGTGAAGTGGTGAGCCGGGAGCGAAAGTGGCCCAGATGAGACAAGGGAAGGTAACTCGAAGTAGAGGACACAGTAGTAAGCTCTGCCGCTGGGGACCTGCAGCTTTGAATCCTGCTTCTCATAGTAGGTGTTTGAAATTTATCATCTGGATGACCATAAGCAAATCACTTACTATCTGAGTCTTACTTTTCTCCTTGGTAGAATGGGGAGAGTAATACCTGGAGGGGTGCCACCTCACAGAATTGGGGTGAGGGCAAATGAGAGCATACGAAAAGTTGCTTTGCAAAGGTTAAAACTATAGGAAATGATTCGTCTTTCTAAAAGTTTGGCAGTAACAGAGTAGGAGGCCAAAAAACAATCCCATAGAGGAAAGTTCTAAAAATAGGAATAACCTTACCAGAGATTCACAGCAACAAGGGAGAGAGAGAGGGGAGGAGGATGCACTTTAACAAGGAGAGCCTTTCTTTAAGGCAGGAGAGAAGAGGGCTGGGCAGAGGTAAATATGTTGGGGGGGGCCTGGGAGAGAATCGGGGCACTTCTTGAAAAGAGTATCTTGGCCTTAGTAAGGCTGAGAAGGCAGAAGTGATGGGAAGGGGACAGAGAAACGCATTCTGCAAGAGTTGCTGTGGGTAACCAGATAGTGAGTAGACAAGAAACTAGTTGTTTTGGGGGTGGCCGGGGTGTCTTGGTGATTGAGCACTTGGGGTTTACTTGGTAAGGCTACCAGAGTGATTTGCCATTTCTTCTTTCAGGTCAATTGACTTTGAGGGAAATAGGGTGAACTTACTAGCCCAGGTTCACACAGCTAGTCTGCATCTGAGGCCGAATTTGAACTCAATTCCTCCTGATTTCAAGATGGTGTTCTATCCAGTGCGTTCCCTAGCTATGCACAAATGCATACATAAACACGTCCATCCCTCTTAGGCAGGATAGCTCTCCAGCCAAAAATTAAGGCAACTCTGAGGTACCACTACACCCATGTCAGATTGGCTAAAATGACAGGAAAAGATAACGATGAATGTTGGAGGGGATGTGGGAAAACTGGGACACTAATACGTTGTTGGTGTAACTGTGAACAGATCCAACCATTCTGGAGAGCAGTTTGGAGCTATGCTCAAAAAGTTATCAAACTGTGCATACCCTTTGACCCAGCAGTGTTTCTACTGGGCCTATATCCCAAAGAGATCATAAAGGAAGGAAAAGGCCCCACATGTGCAAGAATGTTTGTGGCAGCCCTTTTTGTAGTGGCTAGAAACTGGAAATTGAATAGATGCCCTTCAATTGGAGAATGGCTGAATAAATTATGGTATATGAATGTTATGGAATATTATTGTTCTCTAAGAAACGACCAGCAAGATGATTTCAGAGAGGCTTGGAGAGACTTGCATGAACTGATGCTGAGTGAAATGAGCAGAACCAGGAGATCATTATACACGGCAACAACAGTATTACATGATGATCAATTCTGATGGACATGGCTCTCTGCAACAAAGAATTGTCTCAAACCACCTCCAATTGTTCACTGAAGAAAGCCATATACACCCAGAGGGATGTGAAATGTGGACCACAACATAACATTCTCATACTCCTTGATTGATGTTTGCTTACGTTGTGTTTCCTTTCTCTGATTTTTCTTTCTTGTAGATACGATTTTCCTTGCACAACAATGATAAGTGTGGAAATATGCATACATATATTTGATCTGTCAAGTATTCTAACATAATTAACATGTAGTGGATATCCTGCCATCTAGGGGAGGGGTGGGGAGTAGGGGGGGAAATTTGTAACAGAAAGCTTTGTAAGGGTTAATGTTTAGGAATTACCCAAACATATGTTTTGCAAATAAAAAGTATTAATAAAATAATATATATATATATAAATAAAAAAGATCTCCAGCCAAGTCACTGAGCATGGTGGTCAGTAGTACCCAACGAGTTTAAAGCTTCCTTTACCTTATTTGGTATACCTACTGCTGTGGTTGGGCTGGAGTCCAGTTAGAGTTAGGGTGGGTCTGGGAAAGGGAGCAAGATGAAGCGGGAGTGGAGACAGAAGGGTGAGGTTAGGAAGGGGTGTGTGGAGGGGAAGGAGTGGAAGGGGGCTGCGGCAGGAGTAACTGCGCATGCACCCCTTTGCTTCTGACCTTTCACCTGCACAGCCAGCCAATCAAGTAACAAAAGATCCAAAAGCTCCGCAAGCTTCCGGTTGCTGAGAGCGTTACAGCCAGACTCTTCTGCTCTGGCCTTCCCCTGCCACCTCCTCAGCAAAATGGCTGAAAAACAGTTCAAAAAACTGGCACCAACTTTTGCTGGGAGCAGCTTTGAACAAATAGTTCCGGTTCCAGTTCCAGCTCCAGCTCCAACTCCAGTTGAGGTCGAGACTCCAGTGGTACCTTCTCCTCAGAATCCTCCTTGTAATCTTACCGAGGTAAGACGCCAGCGTGACTTCCAGTCCCGGCCTTCAGAGGAGGCCTCAGCGCCTGCACTCGAGCCAGTTGGGAGAGAGCGCTATCATATTGACGTCAGCGAAATCAGCCTTTTGGTTGAGTTGGGGAAGACAGGGAAGAATAAGAGTGAGAGTGAAAATGAAAACGGAAGCAAGCCTTGTGCAGCTCCAGCAAACATGGCTGACGCGGCAGATGGGGCGGAGGTGGCAGACGGGTCATACACGTCAGATGTGTCAGGCCTGGCAGATACATCAGACCTGGCAGACACGACAGAGCTGGCAGATGCGTCAGACGTGGCAGATGGGTCAGATGATTCAGACGGGACCATTGATTTAGAACGGTTCATTGATTCAGACTGGCCAGATGATTCGGTCATGGCAGATGCGGCAGGCGCGGCAGGCGCGGCAGGCCCGGCATGCGTAGCGAGCAGAGATGTGCAAGTGGGCGAGAGCGATATGCAGTTGTGGCCACAGGAGGAAGAAATTTATGGCATGCTGCACCAATACAAGCCTTGCCGAAGAACAGCACTGAATGAAAGTGGAGAGCTGAATTACGTGTTGGGCATCCTCAACATTCCCGCCACGATGACCCGCCTAAATCTTCACCACTTCCTAGCACCGTTTCAAGAAACCATCGATGAGATAAAAATTATTAGAGACACCTGCGCTAGCCGGTATATGGCAGTGATCAAATTTAATGCTCAGGAAGTTATGGAAACCTTTTACACAGTGTACAATGGCTGCTCCTTTAACGAATCCAGTTGGGAAATATGTCAGCTGGTTTACGTGGGGAAGTTTGAAGTGCTGCAACCAGAAAACGAGGCCACCTTTCCAACGAAAGGCCTTATAGAACTTCCCAGGTGTTCCAAGTGTCTAGAGAGAACCAGCCAATCCATGAGAAGCGCTCTCGTCTGGTTATGTGACCGGAGCTTCGAGTGCCGCAGCCAAGATGCTCCTCCTTGTTGCCCCGTGTGCAATTACGACCAGATGGCACAGGAAAGAGAAAAGAGCTGCCTGGAATGCGGCATCCGAGAGAGCCTCCATACTTGTCTGATCTGCGGCTTCGTGGGATGTGGGCGAGAGGAGAAAGGGCACGCCAACCAGCACTTTAATGAAACAAAGCACGCCTATGGGATGCAACTCAATGACTGGAAAGTCTGGGACTATGCGGAAGATGATTATGTCCATTCAGACCTACAGCAGTGCTCTGACGATATGGGCCGCCATGAGAGAGAGAGGAGAGAAGAAAACCTCGATCCTATTCAACTAGAGTACTCGTATTTACTGACAAAGCATCTTGAATCTCAGCAATTCTTTTGGGAACAGAAGATAATCCAACTAGAAAAGGAGACCAATGAGGAAATGACCAACATGAAGGCTAGACTTATCTCAACAACCAATAAATGTGATAAACTGGAATATGAAGTAATTGACTTACTCAGGGAAAAGAAAGCTGCGGAGAAAAAGTGTGCTCTTCTGAGTGCAGAAGTAGTCAAACTCTTCAATGAGCTCAAAGAAGAACAAGAAATAAACAACTCTTTGAGAAGCAACAAAGTTCTTTTACAAAACCAGCTTGAGGAGGAAAAGAGAATTATGAAGGAAACCTGTGAACAGATAGACATCCAGATTTCTGAGATCCAAGACAACCTCAAAGATATCATCCTCTACTTAGAGGAACAGCAGAGTGCTTTCAGTCTGTCAGATGAAAACAAAGAGGAGACCCAAGAAGAACAGATCGGTACTGCTGTGGATGCTGCTTCAAGCTCCCCCCAAGAGGAGGAACTGTTCCAGAAGGACAAGTGAACTAACTCACTGATAACATTTCCTTGCTGAAAGCAACCCAAGGGGTTGCGAAGGGAACACCAGCTCAGCAAGACTCTGGACACCCCCGAGAGTACCGACTACACATCAACCTTTATAAAGGTCAACAAACTGTTTTATTGCTGTGTTTAAGTAGAGCTTTGCTTTAACAATAATTTGAACTGGAATATTTAGCCATATAAATGCTTTAACTAAACCTTATCTTGCTAGTCAAAAAGAACCTTATCCCGCAATTTCCAACTATGTGAGGCTTAGACATGTTTACCAATGTGTTATTATTATGTTTACATATAATATACTTAGAATGTAAGTTAAGAAACATCAGACACTATTCGTACCACTGAGACATAGTCACATATTTGACATTTAGGATTGGTAGGAGTCTTAGACATTGAGAAAAGGAAACTGAGACCTTACTGGTTTCTGGAAGTACCTGCAAAAGGTCACCCAGAGCAGCTGCAGCTGCTTTAAAGGGCAAAAGAATATGCACTCCTAATGTGGGGAAAACCACTCATTGTTTCCAGAAATGTGTTGCCAAATATTCTGCTGGGATTACTGATAAGGAATATCTTCCCTTTATCAGATGTAATGGGTGCGTATCTGCTACAAAGAAGTACCCAGAGTTGTTCACCTGCTCTCTTAGGAAGAAGCATCTGTGAACTAGACACAGATTCATGGTACCCACAAAACATCCTCCAGGTCTATGGACAGCTAGAGAGGGAAATGGGCAAAATAAATAAACACTGTGTCTATGGCAACAACATTTTGTTTAATTCTAACTCTGTTGTGAACCTTTTAAATCTGAAGGTTTATTGTTCTGATAGTTGGCAGAGAAACTGCCATTTATAACTGATCCCGCTCCATCAGATTGGTCATTTAATTAAACCATTTAAAGAGGTGAAACAACTACGTTTTGAACCAAAGTGAAACAAAACAGCTGCTAAAAGTATATTCTGATGGGATCTTTGTTCATTAAAAAGTTACAGAAGGTTCTGTTCTAGGTTAAGTAGTGGGTAGAATAAATTTGGGGGGGATGGGAGGGAAAAAGGAGGGAAGGGTGATCTCAGCTAAGCTCTTAGCATTTGATAGAAGCTATAACTACATAAGAAAATGGAGAATTTAATCCAGCACCTTTGGAAACTTGTCAGTTGAGATGCGCTTCTTTACCAGTTTCTGGCCACCTTATGTACTCTGGAAACAGAATTGTGTTGTAATTCTGGCTATGCAAAGTTAAAGTAGTAACAGCTGACACTGCCAGAGCATCATTATGTTTCTGAAATGCTTTAAAAGGTTTTATGGTAATCTCATTTGATTTGAACATGTGAAATAGGTGCTATTACCCCCACTTTATAGCTAAGTGTAACCAGATGTGGAGAAGTTCAGCGATTTGGTTAGGGGCAGCCAGTTAATTTCCAAGCTACAAATTAAACCCACATCCTTCCTGATGCCAAATCTAACCCCAGAAGTGTTGTCCAATGGGTCAAATATTTTGTGTTCCTGGAGTACCGTGTTCACTGAATTGAGAGTTTTATTATCCTTTTTTATATTGTTCTTTCAATTTCTTTTTAACTCTCACCAAATCATTTCAGTGACTCCAGTTTTGTAAAATTACTTGGAATCTGGGAATACCCATTTCATTCTTGCTTTTTTTCAATATTGTTCTTAAAATTCTGGAAACTTTGTTTCTCCAAACAAATTTTATAGCCATTTAGTCTGGTTCTGGAAAGTACTTTTTTTTTTTAACCTCTCAACAAATAATTTGAGTGACTACTGTTTTGTAAAATTACTTGGAATCTGAGGATATCCCCTTCATTCTTGCTTTTTTTTCTTTCTTTCTTTCTTTTTTTTTTTTTTTGCTGAGGCAGTTAGGGCTAAGTGACTTGCCCAGGGTCACAGAGCTAGGAAGTGTTAAGTATCTGAGACTAGATTTGAACTCAGATCCTCCTGATTTTAGGACTGGTGCTCTTATCTACTGCACCACCTAACTATCCCTTGTTTTTTGTTGTTGTTGTTGTTTTGGTTTTTTTCAATATTGTCCTTAAAATTCTGTAAACTTTTGTTTCCCCAAACAAATTTATGGTCATTTAATCTGGTTCTGCAAAGTAATTTTTTTAAACTCTCAACAAATAATTTGAGTGACTACAGTTTTGTAAAATTACTTGGAATCTGGGGATATGCCCTTCATTCTTGCTTTTTTTTTGTTTTTTCTTTTAGTCTTCCTTTTTTTGTTGTTGTTTTTGTTTGTTTGTTTTTGCTGAGGCAATTAGGGCTAAGTGACTTGCCCAGGGTCACATAGCTAGGAAGTGTTAAGTATCTGAGGCCACATTTGAACTCAGGTCCTCCTGATTTTAGGACTGGTGCTCTTATCTACTGCACCACCTAACAGTCCCTTGTTTTTTTGGTTTTTGTTTTGTTTTGTTTTGTTTTGTTTTTTGATTTTTGTTTTTTTTCAATATTGTCCTTAAAATTCTGGAAACTTTTGTTTCCCCAAACAAATTTATGGTCATTTAGTCTGGTTCTGCAAAGTAAATATTTTTTTAACTCTCAAGAAATAATTTGAGTAACTGCAGTTTTGTAAAACTTATTTGGAATCTATGGATACCCCCTTCATTCTTCTTTGTTCAATATTGTCCTTAAAATTCTGAAAACTTTGTTTCCCCAAACAAATTTTATGGTCATTTAGTATGGTTCTGCAAAGTAATGTTTCCCTTTATGGTACTGAGTTCACAAATTAATTTAGGCAGTATTGGCATTTTTATTATAATTGGTACAGTACTGCCAAGACCAGTGGCTCTTTCCTATTATTTGTCCTAAAGTAAATCTTGACATTGTATTGGTATATTAAATTACATATATATATATATATATATACACATATATATATATATAGTATGCATTTAGTCATTTATTCTGAAATTAATTTCTAATTTGATCTATTGATCTTTCAAAATAACATATAGAAAAATTAATTAATTTTGTGGTTTTGTCCTGGATGTTTTCACTGAATTTCTGAGATGCTCTAAATAAAAGATTCTATCTGCAAACTGAGGTGATCGTGTTTTTTTAAGTCCATTTCATTTGCCTTTCGAAGATTTGGCCCAACTTTGGTTTTCTCAACGGGTATGGTTCAAAGTCATTGCTCGTGTTCAAATTCCTTGTTTTCTCCTTGTTTCACATGTAGGATTGTATTCTCAATTTAGCAAAATATGTTATTCTAGGATAGGAGGGATATGAGGAACTTTCATGGTGGGGGTGGTAAGCAGTGACCCAATAGCAGCGCTGTAGTACACTCTGTACCAGAGTTTGGAGGGGGAGTGAGTGGACGAAACAATATTTATTAAAGACTGTATGTCAGGTTGTGCTACACGCTGGGCAGGCAAGACAACTTCTAGCTTCAAGGAGTTGACATCCTAATGGGGGGAAGATTGACTTAAGGGAGACTGGCAAGGGGATTATCAGATACCCTTGCTCCACTTTGGTTTGGGAACATCAGGGAAATGACAGACAAGTGTCAATCTGGGCAGGATAGGATGAAAGGGCACCTCTCAGGGTCCAGCTTTGGGGTGGGGCAGTTGGAAATAGGAGTGAAGAACAGGGTCTGGCAAGAGCCCCCTGCCACCCTGAGCCTTTAGCATATACCCCTGAGCCCTGAGCATGAGGCCCCCCAGTGAGGAGCCCTCGCTTCTCAAGTAAAGGACATGGAGGACTGTCATTGGTAAGAAGAATTGCTTTCTTCCGCTTGTCCCGGGAGAGGAGAACTAAGCAGTGGTAGAAATTGTGTCAATATAAGGAAGCATTTCCCAAACATTCAGAGCAGTGGGCCTCTGGAATGGGCTCTGTGGGAAATAAACACACAGATGGATGAATGAAAATGCATCTACTAAATACTGTATTCTAAGCAGTGTCAAGGGAAGACAACACAGAGCAAGGTTTCAGCTGTAAGTCACTGAGCTTGAGAAAATCAAATCTTTTTTAAAAGTTGAGCCCTTTGACAATGTCAAAGACTGCTGGCCAGAACTTTCTTTGCCAGGTTTTCAGTAGGAAAGGCTAAGGAGACTAAGGAGTATGTGGCTGAATGATGGATGATGGCTGTGGGGGTCCAGGATGGGAGCAAGATCAGTGGCAGGGGGTGGGGCGGAGCTCTATTATTCCTGGGGCTCCTGACCTTACCTGCTTCTCTGTAGCACTTGGTCAGCAGGGGTGGGGGATAGCACTGCTTCCTTGCTCAGCACTCTTAACTGCCTAGAGGTATGAGGGAGAGGGGATGGGGCAAGTTCTCTGGAATCACATCTGGACAGGGCAGTAGGAAAGTGGGAATTTTCCTTCAGGTACAGGCTGGGTTACATGATCTCTAAGGCCCTTTTCACCTGTAAGCTTCTCTTAAAAATCATCTAGTGGCTCTTTAGTGATCCTGTTATTAAAGCTAATTCTGTGATACAAATCTGTTTCAGGGCTTGCACCCCTTTTAAGTATAAACTAAAGATATAAAACTGTTTAATGTGCACAAAAACTACCAATAGGTAAACATCTACATGTCTCTTTTTCTTTGTCTATCATCTCTCTCTTCATCATCTATTATATCATCTATCTCTACCATCTATCAATCTATCATCTATAATCTATCTAGCGATTTCTAACTGTCATTTATCTCTCATCTCTATCATCTATCTTTCTATTTATCATTCATTTATCATGTATTTTATCTATCATCTATCAACTATCTGTCAATCATCTATCATCTATTACCTGTCTACCTATCAATCACCTATCTTATTTATCTATCTACCATACCTATCATCTTTATCTAGCTAATCTATCTTATCTATCTCTATCTGATCTATCTATCTGTCTATCTTAGTGGTGATTGTCTCTGTCTCTGTCTCTCCCCACATATACATGCATATCAGCACAGGTGGTAGGCATGTTTGTCACTTTCCCAGGATGAATTCACCACAAAGGTGTGCCCGCCGTCTCGCTTCCCAGGCATCCCTGAGCTCTTCATTTGGATCTGACAGACAGAAGGAGAAGTTTGCCACGGCTCCATCTTCCTTGGCGAAGGGGATGGGGCACACTAGTTTTTTTTTTTTCTAAAGCTATATAGCTCAGAAGCCATCCTATTAGCCTATCCACACTTATGTTTGCTTCTTCCCAAGACTATCAGTTGAAAATCAATGTCCTCAATTACATTTCGGTAGGTTTTAGAAAGGGTGCATTTACTAAGGTAATGGAGTAAGAAGAGCTGGTACAAACCTCTGCGTCTGACCCTCCCTCCCCTACCACCAATCAATAGTATCCCCTCCTACAAGTACTTACACAGTCCATGGGAAAGTGCTCAAACCTAGAAAGCATATGTGGTTAAAAAAAAAAAAAGGTGGCCCCAGCTTCTAGTTGCAGAAGTCCTTTTCTGTCCTTCATGGAGTTCTCTGGAAGGCCCCCTTAAGCATACTACAATACCCGCAGGGAAAATGGAAGTTAAAGTCCTTTGCAGGTTTCAGGATTGTCCCCTGACCAAGACTAGAGAGAGGAACAGGAAATGCAAGGAGCAGAGCAAGGCTAAAACTGAAATGTCGCATCCTCCCCCAACTCCTTTAGGGTGTTCAGCTGCAACATTTCCTCTTCATTTACTCCTAACTGAAATCCAGAGATATATCAGACATTCCAATTTGGGGGGGGGGGTTTCAGGCTTGGTCCTCTATTTAATTTATGACTTACAGGACTAGCCCACAATTTTTTTTTTATTTTTTACTGAGGCAATTGGTGTTAAGTGAGTTGCCCAGGATCACACAGCTAGGAAGTGTTAAGTGTCTGAGAGCAGATTTGAACTCAGGTCCTCCTGACTTCAGGGCTGGTGCTCTATCCACTACACTAACTAGCTGGCCTTAAGAATATAATTTCTTAGTTAATCTACACTCTGTTCCATCTGGGCCTCACTAATTCCTTCAAGAGGCTTTTACACTTAATCTCATGTTTGACTGGTGCATTGAGATTGTTATTGCATCATTAAGAGATCAAGGTCACTTTTCATTTCCTTGAAGTACAGTGTGGTAACCAGATTGATTTACTCAAGCAAACCCACCCTAATACTTCTTTCAATGTTTTAGGTATCAGCGGGACATTAGAGGCATTAAGGGTTAATTATTTAATGTGAAGTTTTTGTCAATACACACTTCTGAGCCTTTTGCGATGTAAGCATTTCTTTTGCAAGGAAGAACTAAATAAAGGCTATCTTCCTGATTTATCTAGTATATATGGAGTACCTTTCTCATCCCTTTGAAAGAGAGCCTAGCCTTCAGTCAAATCTAAACTTCATATGACTTTCTAAAACTAAGGCCAGAAAAAGCCAAGGATAATGAGGAGAAAAAAGTCTGATTCTTCTCCTTGGAGGCTAGATTCACCCAGAACTGAAGCCTGTTCCTGTGGACACAGGCTGCCCGCTCAGTGGGAGAGGGTTGCCTTCAGTATCCTGGGTCCAGTTGAATCTGCTGCAACATTTGCCTCCCAGAAGAAAAAAACTTCCATGCTCCAGAATATCAACCCTATGCCATTTCCTAATATGTGCAAAATAGCAAACTCCTTATTTAAGAAATCAATCAATTGAGGGGAACAGAAAATTAATTAAAAGCAGAAATGGAAGTTTTTTCCCCATAATACCATTCCTTGATACCTTAACAGACTCATCCATATAGCAGATTCCTAACTGGATGTCAGTTAAGCCTGATCAAATCAAACTTTGTCAGAATATGAATCTTGCAATATCCTCTGTAGCTCTATAGAGATAAAAATGCCGGGCAAAGTGAGCCTGGTACAGGAAGTTCCTGCCTTAGAAGTAAAGAAAGCCCAGTACAAATCTCAGGTCTGCCTTTTATATTTGTACAGTTATTCCTTCCCTGTTGCAGAGGAGGTCAAAGAGGCGGGAGAGGGGTTAGGTGCAGTGCCCCCCCCCACCACTGCAAAATCCGCAGAAATGTTTTTGGCCCTCCCTTTCTACCAGAGAAGTCTGAATTATGATATTAGAAGATAAAATATGTTGATATTACATAATACAAAATATCTATTTTATGCATTTCTGAGTTTCTACACTTTTCCTGTGTCATCTGCAGCTTTTGCAAAATTCCCCCTAAATTCTGATTTAATTTCCTATACCAACCTGTGATATATCAAAATCAGGATGGGGAATATTCCAATGCACAAGAGTTAACTATAATCACGGGCAAGACATTTAACTATCCTGAGCCTCACATTATTGTTGGTTAAATGGCAGTATTAATATTTTTGCTGTCTTACAGAGCTGCTGTGAAAAGATCACTTTCTCATCCTTAGTAAGTTGTTATGTGATGATATTTGGACAGATAGAATACAGGAGCTCTGCAGTGGCTAAATTTGAATGCTAGACCCTAGAAATAAAAAAAAAATTTGAGGAAACAAGGCTCCCAACTCTTTGACAATTAGTAAAATAAAATCTGTTACATGAAAAATATTAAGTAAATCTTTAGCCATAGAATCTTTCTTTTGCAACTCCATCACTCCCACTGCCTGGCAGCAGTTCAAGGGTGGTAGGTTTATAGGATCTACAATTGGAAGGGATTTAAACATCTTCTAGTCCAATCCCCTCATTTAACAGAGGAGGAAAATGAAACCCACAAATGACTTCCCCATTGTCACAAAGGAAACTCAACGGCCATGATTTCAAGGGTCCAAACAATGCAATATTGTTTAAAAGTATTTGTTTCAAAGTCTAAGAGTAAATAGATGGATTTTATTGGCTCAGGGACAAAAGATTTAAATTTTTTCCTGTGAATAAAAACAACTTGTGAGTAACTTAGATCCAAAGGTACGTGGATAATAATTTACAGTCACCTTTTCTCTCTTTGTTTTCTTTTTCTTCTGGCCTACATTTTTTTCCTTTAATAAATGGTGCCTCCCAACAACAGTACTATGTGACGATCAGTTCTGATGGACATGGCTCTCTTCAGCAGTGAAATGTTTCAAACCACCTCCAATTGTTCACTGAAGAAAGCCATATACACCCAGAGAGAGGGATGTGAAATGTGGACCACAACATAACATTCTCATACTCCTTGATTGATGTTTGCTTGCATTGTGTTTCCTTTATCTGATATATCGTTTGTGTAGATGGGATTTTTCTTGCACAACAATAAGTTTGGAAATATGTATACATATATTCGATTTGCCAATATTTTAACATAATTAACATGTAGTGGATATCCTGCCATCTAGGGAAGGGGTGGGGAGTTGGGGGAGAAGTTTGTGGCGGAAAGCTATGTAAGGGTTGTTGTTGAAGAATTGCCCACACATATGTTGTGCAAATGAAATTTAAAAAATAAAATTAAAAAAAAAACAAAAAAAAATAAATGGTGCCTCCGACTACCTTCCCTGCCACCACTGAGCAAATTTTAAAAAAGGAAAGAAAAAAGAAAAAATAAATAAAGATCTCAATATGTATATGCACAGTTTGGTAATAGCAAAAGAGTCCCCTTACTGGGTGATGTCTGAAAATGTACATCTAGGTCTGCATCTTAGGCTAGTCACTTCTTTGATAGAAAGTGAGTGAGACATTTTATCTGTGGTCTTTGGGACATGTGGTTTATCATATTATTCACAGTTGTTCTCTATACTGTTATTGTATAATTTTTTCTCCTAGCTCTGCCTATTTTGCATCAGTTCATAGAGATCTTTCCAGTTTTCCCTAAACAGATTGAAAACAATCCAGAAAGGTCCATTTTCATGTGCATTATTTTTATGGTTCCATGATATTCCTGTATGACAGTTTTAATCATTTCCTAATAGGCAGACATTTCCTTAGTTTTCAATTTTTAATCACCACCAAAAGAGCTATCACAAAACATATCCTTATGTATGGATCTTTTTCCTCTTTTCTTAATCTCTTTAGAGTATAGACTTAGTAGTGGAAGCCTGAGGGGTACAGTAGATAGAATGCTGGGCTTCTGAAGTCAGGAAGACCTGAGTTCAAATGCAGCCTCAGACACCTATTAGCTGTGTGACTCAGGCAAGTCACTTATCCCTGTTTGCCTCAGTTTCCTCATTTGTAAAATGAGCTGGAGAAGGAAATGGCAAAGCACTCCAGTATCTCTGTCCAAATAGAATTGCCCAGAGTTGGAAGTGGCTGAACAACAAACAACAAAAGTGCGAAGCCAGGTCAAAGATCATGCACAGTTTAAATCCCTTAAATATCTTATTTTGTTTTGCATGACTTTTTGACACTTCATTAGCAAACATTTATTACCCAGTGCACTTGTGGAACGGTCAGTTGACCATGCAATTATTAAAATAGCTCCAGCCTGAATTTTTGTATAGGTCAAAGAGCAAATAGAATTTCTGGAGTCATCATAGTACTAGTCACAGGGTAAAAGCCAGTACCACCTGATCTGCAGATTCTGACAAAGCCAGCTGGGCTTCTTTTCCATTCTGAATATTGTTTCATTGATGATGGTGCAGCAAAGAGGGTGATATATAAATTGATAAAGTTAATCTTGTACAAAGAGAGCCCAGAAAAAAACAGTGAATTCTAGAACACTCTGCTTTGCTCACTGCTGCTGAGACAACCAAAGTGGTATTTAATAGCATTAGGCTGTTGGGAAATATTGCTACTTGTTTCTTGATCGTAGCATCTCTAACAAAAATAAACAGTAATAACGGAGGTAGATATTATTGTTCCAACAACATACAGGTACTCAGGAGGATGCCTGGATCAAACTGCTTGGAAAGTGCTTTTAAAACTCCCCAAAGTTATTTCAATCTGGCACGTAGTCTGGTTTTTTTAACTCCATTTTTCAAGTCTTTCCTCCTTTGAAAAGAACTTGGAAGTTCAAAACATCTCTGTTTTTCATTTGAAACTCTCGGGTTCTTGGAAACATAATATGGAATTCACATGAGCCATCTAGACTTTAATTAGTGATCATGAAAAGCAGGGATTCAATTATACCAAAGGTTCTACTATGACAAATGCTTGTATCTGACCAACTGCATATCTGTCTGCTATAGAGCAATAACCTATTACAACCAAATTAAAGTGTTCATTTACCTTCCTAAATTAATTTATTCAGAGCCAAAACAAACTTCCAAAAATTATTTTATAGTTAGAAAAATAATAACAAAATTTATTGGGAAGAAAAAAAAGTCAAGAATATCAAGGGAATTAATTTTTTTTAATGCAAAGGAAGGTAACCTAGCCAAACCAAATTTAAAACTATATTATAAAGCAGCAATCATCAAAATTATTTGGTACTGGCTAAGAAATAAGAGTAGCACATCAGTGGAATAGAATAGGCACACAAGTCACAATAGTAAATGACAATAGTAATCTACTGTGTGATAAACCCAAAGACTCCACATCTGCAAGAACAACTGACTATTTGACAAAAACTGCTCAGAAAACTGTAAAATAGCAAGGTAAAATTAGACACAGACCAGAATTTCACACAATATTTATACCAGGACAATGTCAAAATGGGTAGATGATATAGACGGAAAGGGTGATACCATAAGAAAATTAGAAGAAGGAATAGTTTAATTGTCAGATCTAGGAAGAAGGGGAAAATTTATGACCAAACAAGAAATAGAGAACATTCTGAAATGCAAAATGAATAATTTTGATTACACTAAGTTAAAAATGTAAAAATAGAACCAGTACAACCAAGATTAGAAAGAAAGCAGAAAACTGGGAAAACAATTTTTCACAGCCAGTATTTCTGATAAGAGCCTCATTCTTCAAATATATAGAGAGCTAATCAAATTTGTGAGAATAAAAATCATTCCACGATTTATAAATGGTCAAAGGGTATGAATAGGCAGTTTTCAGATGAAAAAGAGATTAAGCTGTCTCTAGTCATATGAAAAAAATGCTCTAAATCTCTGATTAGAGAAATGCAAATTAAAACAATTCAGATGTGCCACTCCCCATCTATCAGATTGGCTAATATGACAGAAAAGGAATATGATAGATGTTGGAGGAGAGGTGGGAAAATTAGGACACTAACACATTTGTTGGGGAAGTTGTGAACTGATCCACCCATTCTGGGGAGCAAGGACAATCAAACTCTGCATACACTTTTTTAAAGCTTTTTTTCAAAACATATATGTGGACAATTCTTCAACATTAGCCTTTGCAAAATCCTGTGTTCCAATTTTTCTCCCCTTCCCCCATACCCTCCCCTAGATAGCAAGTAGTCCAATATGTTAAACATGATAGAAATATATGTTAAATCCAATATATGTATATATATTTATATAATTATCATCTCCATATACTTTCATCTACCAATACCATTGTAGGGCTGTATCCCAAAGAGATCATAAAAACCAAAAAAAAAAGGATCTACATGTACAAACATATTTATGACAACTCTTTTTGTGGTGGCAAAATTTTAGAAATTTAGGGCATGCCCATCAATTGGGGAATAGCGGAATAAATTAAGAGTATATGAATGTAATGGAATATTATTATTCTCTAAGAAATGATCAACGGGCTGATATCAGAAAAGCCCGGAAAGACTTAGATGAACTGATGCTGAGTGAATGAAGTGAGGAAAACAAGAGACCACTGTATACAGTAATACCAATATTGTATAATGATCACCTGGGAATGACTTTCAGCTATTTTCAACAATACAGCAATTGAAAACAATTCAAAAACTCTCATGAGGGAAAATGCTATCTGCATCCAGAAAAACAACTATGGAGTCTGAATGCAGATTGAAACATACTATTTTCACTTTTTTGTGATTTTTCCCTTTTGTTCTGTTTCTTCTTTCACAAAATGACTCACATGGACTTTTGTTTCTATGCTTGCATATGTATAAGTTATTTTGCATCCAATTTGGGGAGAAAAGAGGGGGAAGAAAGGTGAAGGAGGACAAAAAATTTGGAACTCAAAATCTTTTAAAAATGAATGTGGAAAACTATCCTTACCTGTAATTGGGAATAATAATACCCACAAACTTATAGCAACAGCAACAACAACAACAAAAAAATATTATCAGAGTGCCTTTTTGTTTTGTTTGATAAATAAAAAGACTGCTTCAGCACTCAAAAAGACAGAATGAGAAAGTATAGGTCTATTCACTGTATCTCTTCCACTAGTCATTGTGTTAATTCCATCCTTTCATATGATTTCTGAAAGAATGTTTATTAATTCTACTTACCTTGCTATCTTTCTGGCTTTGAATTATACACATTTGTCTGTTTCTTGAAAGTTATTAGTGGAAAGTGGCTTTTGTTAGTGTCTAATAAAATAATATTAGCTTGATAAATACCCTAATCAGTGTTCAGGTAGGACTCATAGGAGGCAGGAAATTATTTATGAATGTGGACTGAAGCCGGGTTTAGTGCAGAGATACAAAGGAATGAAGAACTACCAACAGCACTGGAGATAGTTAAATGGCTACTGTTCTTTGTTGTGCATCAGTGTGGGGCCAGCACACTTCCATTCCCATAATAACCAAAAATTTGGAGTCCAGAATGAGGTCTGATTTTGGGGGGGGTCTTGACTCCCCCAAACTTTTCCCCTGAAATTTTCCCAACCCCAGGGCCTGCTTCTTATCCATTAAACTGTATTAATTTGTGAGACTTGAAGTTAAGGAAGCCAGGAGGTGAAGAGGAGACAAAACAGTCCAGGCCTGGGAGAGAACCAGTGACAACACCCTGAGAAGGGAGATGGAGTGTGTTGTGAGAAGAAAAGCAAAGGCAACAGTGTCATTGGGTCACAGAGCACATGGAGGAGTATGAGGTAAGGTAGGAAGGAAGGTTCAGATTATGAAGATGGATTTTAGGAGAGGATTTTCTATTTGATCCTGAAGATATTAAGGAGCCACTAGAAGAGATGACATGATCAGACCTGCACTTAAGAAAGATCACATTGAAAGCTGAATGGAAGGTAGACTGGACGGTGAAAGACCTTGTAGCAGGAGGGCCCAGGAGCAGGTAAGTCTCAGAGTTAAGATCAAACTCAGAACTTCCTGCCATCAAGTCTAACCCTATTCTGACTGTTATAAAAATAATATGCTTAATCCAATAGCAAACAAATATAAAAAAAACTAGAAATTCCTGTTTCATGAGAGATTTAGAGGCCTATTTATATGATGCCTTTATTAAATTGGTATCAAAAACATGATTTACTGAACCATTCATTGACCAAGTAGTCCATTTCAGCAGCCAAAATAATCACATCAGGTGTTTACCTGTTTTGAGATTCTAGACAGAGTCATGAGGGAGAGATGGGCTTTCATTTTAATATTCTAAGTAGAATAACGGAAATGAAATACATTGAATATAATGTAAAATCCAAAAAAAGCAGATTGAAGTCAGAGTGAAGAACCTAGGTCAGTCGTTCCTTCTTTGGGCCTCAGTTTCCTCATCAGTAAATCGAGGTAATAAAATGATTACCAGCTAGCTCTTAGCAATATGCCTGGGAATAAAATGGAAGAATACAAGAGGTTTTCCTTCAGGTGTTTTCATTTTAAAAAAAGAATAACTCTCATCCTCCAACCTCTTTGTCAGTTCAGGCCAGAAATCGCTATTTGAAAGGGATGAGATGTCTCTCATTTTGGTTGTTGTGATGGATTGTCTGCACAAGTAGCTGATTTCCCCATTATGATTTTGTAGCAGCATTAGAAAGGGAACAAATTTTACGGTTCCACATTGTTTGATCAACTTCCTAGTACTTGTGAAGTGTAATTGATAAATGTCAGGTCTGCCTCCCTCATCTACTGAAGTGTTTCTGTGAGTCATTTCCTTTTGAACTCAGGAAAATAGTTAATTTTAACATTGGTATCAAAGAAGACAGCCCCGGCAAGTTTCAATCAATTGACAACTTCACACAATGTAAGTGGTTATGAGTGAATAAAAGAGTGGGAACAAGAGTAAGCTTTTAGAGAAATAAGGAGAAGCCTTTGAAAAATAATAATTCAGGGGATGCAACCAGGATTTTTCTTTTGCTCAAATAATACTTCTGAAGAAGAAAAAGAAACACAAGGATCACATAGATTAACTTTACCCAAAGACAGAGTTGGGATTTGGGGTGCTACTATATACCAGCATCCCCAAAGTCTCAGTGTAGTTTTAAGCTTTAAACTTCAAATGGCACCAAGCTTTTTGAAGGGATAGAAAGTGGACCTAAGATTTCATTGGCAGAGGTAATTCCTAGGTAAGTAAAGTCCCACTAATGATGCAGGTCAGCCCTGTTTCTACAACTCAGTCTCTTAGAGAGCTGCCCAAACACAGAGAGGCTAAGTGATTTTTCTAGGATCACACAACCAATATCTGTGAGAGGCAGAGCTTGAACTCAGTTCCTCCCAGCTCAAGGGAAGCTTTGGATCTACTATTTCACATGGAAAGCATGCTAACAGCTATGCAAGTCAGTGATCATGATTTGAGCTGTTGGCTCAGACTTTCTAAAGAAGGATTAGACTGATAGCAAGATGTCAGCTAAAAGAATGGTCTTTTTGCTTTTTTCAGCTCTGCCTGATGGCATTAATCAGAAGTCCAAAATTGAACACTATGACAGCATATACTAGAAAACTATGTTCATGACGTGACCCTAACTTTTTCTGGCTTTGCCAGCAGAGTGAAAATCTGGCATCTCCTCCCAAGAAAGGCCTTTTGTATAGACTACATGCCTGTTCTCAGATAGATAAGCTAGCGACATCCAAAGACACTCAATATTGCACTGATGAATTCTTTGACCAGAGCAATCCTTGATGGCCCCCTAATCCGGGAAGCTGTTGCCCATGGGCCAAATCTGGCTATTCTTTTAAAAACTATTCTCTCCCCCAAAAATAAATAAATAAAAATTATTCTCTCTCTCTCTCTCTCTCTCTCTCTCTCTCTCTCTCTCTCTCTCTCTCTCTGTATATATATATATATATGTGTGTGTGTGTGTGTATTTGTGTGTATATGTAATCACATACATATAAATATAAACATATACACGTGTATATACATATAACACATACATTTAAGAAGAAGAGTGCAAACCCTACTGACTAGAAAGGATCAGAATGGGATTCAGGTAGGTGGTGGCACTTGAGCCAGGTTCTGAAGGAAGTTGCCAATTTTACAGATGGCAGTGAACATTCTAGGTATGGGGGAGAGAAAAGAACAATGGAGAAGAATTTATGCACCACTTCAATATGCTAAGTACTAGGGAACAGAAAAATGAGCCACTCCTTGCTTCCAAGGGGAGATGACACCCAGAGAAGAGGTCCATTTTAGAGCAGGTGGTGGTCCATCAGGTTTGGGGGACAAGGCAGCAAGTTAGTTGTCAAGGCTACTCTGTTGAGAAGAGAGAGAGCATGAGAACAATATCAAATGAGCCGGGCAATTCAGATTCAGATTCAAATAGGGAAGGGCTTCAAATGCCAGTCAATGAAGGATATATACCCATAAGCTATATCCGGGATATATTTTATCCTAGAGGCAAAAGAGAGCCATAGAAGATTCTGAGACAGAAGAATGGTATAATCAGGCTGGTGTCTTGGCACTGGGATATAACGGGAGAGGGAAGAGGTGGTGACAAAGGAGTCTGGTTTGGAACAGCCCAGGTGAGAGGTGGTGATGGCATGAAGCAAGTTAATATATCCATGTGAGAGAAAGGAGAAGGATGTAAGAGAAAATCAGAACATCAAAAAGAATTGTCAGTCTTTTAATGGGAGAAGAAGGGAGAGAGAAGAGATAACCTGAATAACTGCACATGGAAATACTGCAGAGTGCTAGACTAGGAGTCAGGAAGACATGTATTCAAATCCAGCCTTAGGCATGTCTTGACTAAGTGACCTCTTTCTGCCGCAATTTTCTCATCTGTAAAATGATAATTATAGCACCTACCTCCTTATTGTGAAGATCAAATGAGATGATTAAAATGTGTAAGGCACTTTGTAAAAAATAATAAATCCTAATGTCTATATTTATGGATATCTCTCAGTCACTCTGCCTCTCTTTCTCACATGGTCCACTTTTGTGTGTTGGAGCAGGGATGCTATTTACTACCCTGAATTACAATGCTTCCCTTATTATTGGCTCGCCTTGGAAAACCAAAGAGTCTCCTTTTATAAAATGTTTGGTAAAGAATAGAATCCAATCTCAGGGAAATGATGAAACAGACTGATGGCTGTTATGTGCATCATTCATCAAAACCATATAGGACTGCATATTTTTCTCCATCAACAATATTAAGTTTTGTATGAGAACTACTTGAACTTGAAGCAGTTTTCCTTAGTCTCTTGAATAAAACTTAGGACATAAGGTCTGCAAATTTAATTTCACAATGGCCTTCTGGAAAGGGATCCTGACCACGGAGAGAGAAACCCATTCTCTCCTTATTTCACTATGCCTTCAATCATCACATGGACTTCCTCAACAATTGTCAATATGTGCTAGACAATATTACTGTTAGCTTGGGGATGATGCTGGCAATTGTAGAGGGTGTGTTGCCTAGGACAAATTGTGGGAAATACTTCTTTCTGTTCAGCCTTGGTTATTTTCAATTCATGACTACTGTGGTCTAGTGGCTATTGTCATTCTGTTCTTTGTAGGAAAGGCAGTACTGGGAAGAAGTTGTTCTTTTTGTTTATTTCAGATCAGAGCAGTTGCTACTATTGTGTTGTATTTAATATATACTTTAAAATTACATAGCCATTCATTTTTATTTTCAAGCACTTCTTCTGTTGTTTGTACACTGAAATGTTCATGTTTAAATTCTTTAAAGTTACTTTTTTAATAAAGGAAGTAGCTAAATTTATGGAAAAGAGAAACACTGCGAAAAAATAAGAATCAAGATTATAGAGGGTTTTCAAATTTATTTAGAAATTAAATTATTAAGGATTTTGCAACAGTAATGATATGATCTATGCCAAGGATGAAGATATCTTCATTACATAAAATGCTGAGTTTTTGAAATTTTAACCAAAATCTATTTGGAAATAGCCAATGTACAATCCAAAAGGTCTATTTTTTCCTCTTGAAACAAGAAACTCAAGCCTGAAAGATAATCATTAGTATAGTTTTGAGTTCAAAACATACATTCTTGGTCACTAATTTACAGATTAACAACAACCTACTTTTAGATAAAAATGAAAGCTGTCCAGTCTTATTAAATTGAACAAATACATATTGTCAAAGGACCACAGTTTATACCTTTTAACAAAATGAACAAAATTAAGTAAACAAAATAATAGGATAGAAATAGAAAGTCTGTTGAGAATCTACTTAACGCTTCCTCCAGGCATTAAATAGACATATACCAAGACATTGCCATTTATAATCTTAAGGAAAAGATGTTTTATGATTTCAAGTGGTTAAAATTACTTTCTTTTACTTTTTATCTTAAAAATCTATCTTACATTAACTTCTTTACTATCTGTTATTTTTTCCTTCCATAGAGCTCAAGACATTGTTCATTTTTTTTAATTCTAAAATTTTCATATACAAAAAGTAAAAAAAAATATAAGTGAGAAAGAAGAAATTAAGAGGCTGAAACTGTTAATTTTTATGCATACAGGAATAATTAAACAAGTTCTAAGAAAATTAAAATGGTCTAACAATTCTATTTATAAAACACTCTAAGAACATGGCATGATTCATTTTTGTTTTGTTTTGTTTTTATTATATTATTAAAGTTTTTTATTTACAAAATGGATAATTTTTCATCATTGACCCTTGCAAAACCTTCTGTTCCAAATTATCCCCTTCTTCCCCCCCCACCTTCCCTAAGATGGCAGGTAATCTAATACATGTTAAATGTGTTAAAATATATATTAAATCCAATATATGTATGCATATTTATACATTTGTCTTGCTGCATAAGAAAAATTGGATCAAGGAGGAAAAAAACTGAGAAAGAAAACAAAATGCAAGCAAACAACAACAAAAAGTGTGAAAATGCTGTTGTGATCCACACTCAGATCCCACAAGCCTCTCTCTGGATATGGATGGCTCTCTTCATCACTGAACAATTGGACCTGGTTTGAATCATTTCATTGTTGCAGAGAACCATGTCCATCAGAATTGATCATCATATAATCTTCTTGTTGCCATGTACAATGATCTCCTGGTTCTGCTCATTTTGCTCAGCATCAGTTCTATGTCAGTCTCTCCAATACTCTCTGTAATCATCCTGCCGATCATTTCTTATAGAACATCCATAATATTCCAGAACATCCATATAACTTATTTAGCCACTGACAGGCGTCCACTCAGTTTCCAGTTCTTTGCCATTACAAAAAGGGCTGCCACAAACATTTTTGCACATGTGGGTCCTTTTCCCGTTTTCATGATCTCTTTGGGATATAAGCCCAGGAGAAACCCTGCTGGGTCAAAGGATGTGCACAGTTTGATAACTTTTGGAGCAAAGGTCCACATTGCTCTCCAGAATGGTTGGATCAGTTCACAACTTCACCAACAACATATCAGTGTCCCAGTTTTCCCATATCCCCTCCAACATTCATCGTTATCTTTTCCTGTCATTTTAGCCAATCTGACAAGTGTGTAGTGGTACCTCAGAGTTGTCTTAATTTGCATTTCTCTGATCAATAGTGATTTGGAGCACCTTTTCATATGATTATAAATAGTTTTAATTTCATCATCTGAAAATTGTCTGGTCATATCCTTTGACCATTTATCAATTGGAGAATGGATTGAATTCTTATAAATTTGAGTCAATTCTCTATATATTTTAGAAATGAGGCCTTTATCAAAACCTATGAATGTAGAAATCTTTTCCCAGTTTAATGTTTCCCTTCTAAACTTGTCTGCATTAGTTTTGTTTGTACAAAAACTTTTTAACTTAATATAACCAAAATTACCTATTTTGTGATCAATAATGAACTCTAGTTCTTCTTTGGTCACAAATACCTTCCTCTTCCACAGATCTGAGAGATAAAGTATCCTATATTTTTATAATTTGCTTATAATATCATTCTTTATGTCTAAGTTATGAACCCATTTCAACCTTCTCTTGGTATATGGTATACAGTGATTCTGCCATACTGTTTTCCAAACTTCCCAACATTTTTGTCAAATACTGAGTTTTTATCCCAGAAGCTGGGGTCTTTGGGTTTATTAAACACTAAATTACTACAGTCATTGATTATTGTGTCTTGTGAACCCAATTTATTCCATTGATCCACTTCTCTGTTTATTAGCCAGTACCAAATGGTTTTGATGACCACAGCTTTATGATATTTATAATTGTTTAGATCTGACTTTATTTGGATGAAAAGTATTTTGTAGTTGTTTTTGTATAGTTCCTGACTTTCCCTTGGCAGATAGATTCCCAAATATTTTATACTACGACAGTTGTTTTAAATGGAATTTCTCTTTGTTTCTCTTGCTGTTGGACTTTGTTAGTGATGTATAAAAATGCTGATGATTTATGTGGATTTATGTTGTATCGTGCAACTTTTCTAAAGTTGTGACTTGTTTCTAGTAGTTTTTTAGTTGAGTCTCTAGGATTCTCTAAGTATATCATCATATCATCTGCAAAGAGTGATAATTTGGTTTCCTCATTGCCTACTCTAATTCTGTTAATCTCTTTTTCTTCTCTTATTTCAAAAGCTGGCATTTCTAATACAATATTGAATAGTAATGGTGATAGTGGGCAACCTTGTTTCACCCCTGATCTTATTGGGAGCAGTTCCAGTCTATCCCCATTGCATATGATGCTTGCTGATGTTTTTTTTTTAATTTTTCATTTTATTTGCATAACATATATGTGGGTAATTCTTCAACATTAACCCTTACATAGCTTTCTGTTACAAATTTTTCCCCCCAACTCCCCACCCCTCCCCTAGATGGCAGGATATCCACTGCATGTTAATTATGTTAAAATATTGGCAAATCGAATATATGTATACATATTTCCAAACTTATCATTGTTGTGCAAGAAAAATCTTATCTACACAAACGATATATCAGATAAAGGAAACACAATGTAAGCAAACATCAATCAAGGAGTATGAGAATGTTATGTTGTGGTCCACATTTCACATCCCTCTCTCTGGGTGTATATGGCTTTCTTCAGTGACAATTGGAGGTGGTTTGAAACTTTTCATTGTTGAAGAGAGCCATGTCCATCAGAATTGATCATCATATAGTACTGTTGTTGCCGTGTATAATGATCTCCTGGTTCTGCTCATTTGACTCAGCATCAGTTCATGTAAGTCTCTCCAGGCCTCTCTGAAATCGTCTTGCTGGTCATTTCTTACAGAACAATAATATTCCATAACATCCATATACCATAATTTATTCAGCCATTCTCCAATTGAAGGGCATCTATTCAATTTCCAGTTTCTAGTCACTACAAAAAGGGCTGCCACAAACATTCTTGCACATGTGGGGCCCTTTCCTTCCTTTATGATTTCTTTGGGATATAAGCCCAATAGAAATGCTGCTGGGTCAAAGGGTATGCACAGTTTGATAACTTTTTGCTTGCTGATGGTTTTAAACAGATGCTACTGACTATTTTAAGGAAAAGTCCATTTATTCCTATACTTTCCAGTATTTTTGATAGAAATGAATGTTGGATTTTATCAAATGCTTTTTCTATATCTATTGAGATAATCATATGGTTTTTGTTAATTTAGTTATGGATATATTCAATTATGCTAATAGTTTTCCTAATATTAAACCAGCCCTGCATTCCTGATATAAATCCAACTTGGTTATGGTGTATTATCTGGGAAATGATTTTATGTAATCTCTTTGGAATATTTTATTTAAGATTTTTGCATCAATATTCATTACTGAGATTGGTCTATAATTTTCTTTCTCTGTTTTCATCCTACCTGGTTTAGGTATCAGTGCCATGTCTGTGTCATAAAAGGAATTTGGTAGGAGTCCTTTGTTCCCTTTTTTTCAAATAATTTATATAGTATTGGAGTTAATTGTTCTTTAAAGGTTTGGCAGAATTCATATGTAAATCCATCTGATCCTGGGGATTTTTTCTTAGGGAATTGATTAATAGTTCCTTCTTTCTTTTTGTAAAATGAGACTATCTGTGTAATTTATTTCCTCTTCTGTTAATCTGGGCAATCTATATTTTTGTAGGTAATTTTGTAAGTAACCATTCACTTAGGTTATCATATTTCTTAGCATAAAGTTGGGCAAAGTAATTCCTAATTATTGCTCTAATTTCCTCTTCATTGGTAGAAAGTTCTCCCTTTTCATTTTTAAGATTAACAATTTGATTTTCTTATTTCCTTTTTCTAACTAAATTAACTAAAGGTTTCTCTGTTTTGTTGGTTTTTTTTCATAAAACCAACTCTTATTTTTATTTATTAATTCAACAGTTTTCTCATTTACAGTTTTATTAACCTTCCCTTTTATTTTCCGAATTTCAAATTTATTATTTGAAGGCTTTTAATTTGTTCTTTTTCTATCTTTTTTCAGTTGGAAGCCCAATTCACTGATCTTCTCTTTCTCTATTTTATTCAAGTAAGCATCTAGAGATACAAAATTTCAAGTTTTAATGGGGTCCATTTTATATCACCCTTTCAGGCTTCATCTGGAGACAATCTGCTTTTAATCTCCTGAGGGTTTGAAATCTGTTTTTCTCTTTCTCTATAAAAACAATCTATGGTCAGAGTTCTTTTTGTTTTTTTACTTATTAAAAAATTTGAGATCTGTTTTTAGGGTGAGGGGGATTGTCCAAGTTTCCTCTACAAACAGCAGTGGCTGTGCTGGGCCAGTGTTTACTGACTTCTAGTGCTGGGTGGGCGTGGCCAGGTCTTGTGAGGTTCAGGGATTTGGGGGTTCACTATTTCCCTTTTGTGCTTGTGTTGGATGTTTTATAACTCCTCTGCTGATATACTGGCTTGCATCTTGGGCTGAGTAGCCAACATTGCTGTAGACTCTTCCCCATAGATTCTGTAGCATGCATTGCCCTGGGTCTGCACTGCCTGTGCAGGCGTATGTGCTCAGCCTGCTTGTACTTGGCCCGCCTCCCTCCATGCCCGATTTAAACAGACCTTTTCTGGAGATATTTGAAATTATCTTCAGCTGGTAATAATGTAGTAGTCCCAATATTCATGGATCCTGCCAGTCTCGAACTAATTCAGAGGCTGGATTTGGTAATTAGTCTGAAGGTTGTGCGAGAAGGTCGGAAAAAAAAAGTGTGTCCTTTCCACTATCTTGGCTCCACCACCACCCCCCATGATTCATTCTTTACATGTTTTATGTTATGATAAATTAGTGATAAAGAAAAAGCAATCAGATGGCAAAATTATTTTCAATTTCTAATCTCCTTTTCTTTTTGCCTTCACTAATTTTGTCTACTCTTGCCTCAAATTCCTCTTAAATGTTTTAAAATTTTTCTTAATTCTTTCCCAGATAAAAATAAGCAACAGTTATCTAAACTAACCTTGGATTACAATGCTACTTATATTCCCACAATGGCTTTCAGATGTCTACAGAGAATAAGAAATTTTAATACACAAACTTCACACAACAAAACTAGTATACTTTAAAAAATCCAATTAAATATAATATTGTAGCATAGTTGAAGACAGTTTTTCCATCTGTTTTCCAACAAGAAGGAGAATCTTTCCCTGCATATACCATTAGAACAGGACAGCATGAGTTTTTCTCTTAACATATTTGAGAAAAAATTGTATAAAATATATAGCCCAAGAGGCCATTCTTAATGAATCTTTTGATCAAATTCCAATCTCTGTTATTTCTTGCAAGTGATATATCTATATTGAACTTCTCCTTCGTTAATGTTCAGGGACATTTCTTTTCAACCAGAAAGACCATAATACTTCAAAATAGTAACTGCAAAATGTTCTTTCACAAAGATGGCATAACTCACTGGGGCCTTTTGACCTTGGCTTTTAAGTTATTTACATGGTCTTGTTCAAGACAATGTGTGGTTACACACTTAAGGAAGGATGTAGAAAGCTAAGTAACTCAGTACCTTAATGTTACAAAGTCTTCCCAGCAAATGTGAATTTCTATGTGCCTAGATTTCCAGTAATGTGTTTTCTTTTTTTCCTATTATATTCATGCAAACTGAAGTTCATTTACAGGAGTAGACCATAGAAATAAGAGGGAGATTTTCCCCGACAGTATTATGCTACAGCATGCATCTGAAATGTGTTATATGATACATTTCTATTTGGGTAAATGCACACTATTTGTTTGAATATATCCATTTGGATTGATGATAAAATTGAGGTGACAGCTTCTACCATCCACATTTCAACGGTAACTAATGGCTTGCCTCTACCCTAAACACCAAGAAATGTTGTTAATCTATGGCCTTGTTTGCAGCCACCCTCTGAAAATTCCCAAGAATTTTGTAGACACAAATTATTCTTAACCACTAAGACATTACTGTAACTATTATTACATCAAGAGGCCTTGGGAGAAAAGGGAAGTTCAACCTTTCCAGCAGTTTACCAAATGGCAGAAACATATGCCTTTCCTTCTCAGCTATTTTATCATCTAGTATCCCCCCCCCCCCATGCATACTGCATTTCTTGCCATCTAAAAAATCTTTGGCTTATGTCACAAAGAGGACCCACAATTTTGATTACCTTGTGAGAAAATCTACCTCATTTGTACTCAGAAGTTCTCTAAACTCGTCATTCCATTTCTTCTCTTTCTTCATTAAGGCAGAAATTGGTCGGCGTGGAACATGGTTTTGGAGGTGGTTTGGAGGTGGTGTGTATGTGTGTGTGTGTGTACAGGCAGGGGATATGAAGGCCTCTTGATCTGTTCAAAGGAGGTCCATTTGGAAAAAGTCAAATATGTTTATTCTCCTTGAAACTTCTACTCTCTCCTCTCCAATCTATCTCCATACAGATCCCAAAATCATCTCATTAAAGCATGTCTGATCCCGTTACTGTCCTGTCCAGGGGTTGTTAGGGGCTCTCTACTTCCTCTAGGACTAGAGTGGCATTTAGAAATCTCTGGGCCCAAACTCCCTTGGTCCACACTCGTCCTCCTTACGTGTCATTCCTTCTGCTCAAAGTGATCTTCTTGCTGTTGGTCAAACTTGCCTTCCCACCTCCCACCTCAATGCTTTGGACAGACTGGTGACCATACTGGGAACACACACCCCACTCACTTTTGCCTCTTAGAACTCCCTTCAGTCTTCCAGGCTTAGTTTACATGTCACCTTCTGGGGAAAGCTCATGTTGATTCAAGTTACTCCTCTGTTCACATATAGACTTAACTGTTTGCAAATGTTATTGTCATCCCACACCAGTTCCAGTAGGATGCAACCTCTATGAGGAAAGGAACTCTCTGAGGTTTCCCTGGTGTACCCTTGTCTTGATTAAATGCTTGTCGGAGCAGACTGGATCCCTAGTTTGGTTAGAGATGCTACTCTAGAGATGCCCTCTGCCGAAATGGGAAGGGCAATCTCTTCCTAATTTGCTCTGGCAGAATCACAGTAACCATATCCTTCTTTCTCTATTCCAGGTTTCCTGGTAATATGCTCCATTTGCTGCTACCTATGGTTTTTACAATTGTCCCTCTGAGAAGGAGTAGGAAAAAGTGTAACAAAAAAAAAAGAAAATCATTTTGAATCCATTGCAAGAAGAAGCAGTGTTTATTTCAAATTGTATTCCTTTGACAAATGCGATACTACCCTGTGTTCCCTCTATTTGTACACTGTGATTAGACTGATTTCTATTAATGATTTTGTGATGAATTTTGTTTAAATGATATTACTCTTCCGAATATTCCACACAATTGTTTCTTAAATAGAATTTCTTCCTTTAAATGAATCAGTATTTACAAATTATCTTGATGTGCTTTTATCTAGCTCCCTAACTCCCCATGAAGCTCTTTCTATTTTATTAAACTCTTCATTATCATTAAGGCTGCTATCAAGGGAGTTGGTAGTGAGAAGGACAGCAAAGAAGTAGGAAAGAATTCATTCTCAAAATAGAAGTTTTGGTTTCAGTCATTTATACTCAAAGGGAGAGCACATCTAGGATATGGCCCAAACCACCACAGCCTGCACTTCATCACCAGATTTGCAAAGTGGCAAACGATTATTGGGCAGAGCCCTCCATGTTAGCAGCAAGTACTGAAGAGATCTTCATACTGTCTGCAAGCGATCTTGGCAGTAGCCCTCAAATGTAAACATGCACAACTCCATGAAGGTATCTACCTGCTATACCTTCTATTTTAAACTGCAACTCTACATGGAGTGCGCCCCTTTCCCTGACCTATACAACATATAAGCTGTTCTATTCAAGGCAAGAAGGTGAGATCCCAACTCATTTGTCAGCTATTGGAAACAAAGCACCCAAATGGCTGGAATATTTCAGTAACAGGGAAGGAGAAAGACTTGGTGACTCTCACACTGTCCATATGCACCTTCTATCAGCTTCAGCCTTGTAAGAGGAGAAGATGATAGAACTTGCTTAGAAATTGGACTAATAAAAGGAGCTGGGTGTCCTCCCCATCTCTCCATTTATTTTGCCAATCAGTCGTTCAAAGTTACTGTTATCAAAATACGACCAGGTCAAATTTATTTGGGAATGGTGTTCAACAGGACAGTTAGGGTCAGAAAATCAGTTACCAATGGTCCTTCCCATAAGGTCCTGACTTTTCTAGTTCCAGCAGCTACCAGTCTTTAAACCTTTAAAGCTGATCTAGTTCCTCCCAGCACCTGCTTCCAACTTCAGTCTTTAGCCAGAGCAATATCTTGGCCACTATACCATGCACCAAGGAAAAGAGAGTGGAGAATGAAAGGAATTATTGAATTAATTTAAAAAAAACCAACTCTGAAATAGCTATTTTCCTCTAATTTTTAACTTTTTTAATTTTTAAGATTTAGCTTTTAATACTTTTCAGGTAGCTGTTTTACTTGCTAACCTTATCTGTAGAATACCTCATAAAGTCAAAGGCTTTATTTTTGTGTATCATGGGCTTTCTCTGTTACCACTCCCACCCACTTCTATCCCCAACCTGTCTACAGAATCTTGGCTGCCTTTCACTTTAATCCCTGATAGTGACAGTGGTGATTACTATACATCTCTATCTCTATCTGTCTATTTATCTATCCCCGCATTTATGGTGATTGCATACTTGTCTTTCTTATTGATCCTTTTAGATAGAGGGCTCCTTGAAGTCTTTGAATAAGTCAGCCTCAGAAAGGCCCTGGGATAGTGCTATATACCTCCTGGGAGTTCACTAAGTGTTGGTTGAACTGCTGATTGACTTCCTTCTCAGGGGAAGCATTCTGTGATTTCTGTCAGGACTTCTGCCAAATGCATAGGAAGCTAATGACAGGGGAGGAGAGCTAATTAATGAGCCAAATACAGATCCAAGAATACAATCTTAGTGTTTAAAAAACATCTAGACTCTCAAAAGACTTACTCTCAAGAGGAAGATTGCTTCTGATTATTGCAACCCAACTCGCTCACGTAATAACAATGAATGTAGACACCTTTATAAAGGACCAATATTTTGCCAAATTAAACACGAACCGACATGTGACCGTGCCTTCTCCCTCTGCCCCCAAGCTACGGCGAGTAATTTTGGCATCGGAACCAAGCAGCACAAAAACAGCTCAAAACCACTGTTACAGAAAAATTCACTTGAATTGAGGATGATAGTGTAATGCAGGGAGAGATCTCAGGGTGACACTTGAGGTACTGGGACAGGAGACTCCAGAAGAGGAGAGACCTGGAGTTGTTATTATGTGTGTACATGGCTGAACAAAAAGACTAGGATGCTACCCTAAGTGAAAGAGGGGGTCAGAGAAGCATTGAATTCTCCTGGGACTTCCTATTTTAGCTAACTATAATTGCTAACTAGTTGCAAAGTTCAGGTTTTTTCTCTAGCTAAGAAACCTAAGTGGTATTAAGGCCCAGGGCCGAGCCCTTGATGTCCTGCCCTACTTCCAGCTTGGGTGGATCTGAAGAGTGACATGTGGATAAAAGCTCCCAGTGACTTCAGGGCAGTAACCCAGTAGAGCATGAGAAATGGCCGGCCTCTGAATACTTCAAGCCGTTGGAAATGTTTCAAATTAAGAAGATGTCAAACACAGTAGGTTTCCCTCAATTAATTGGATTTGGCATGATGAGGAACGTGGGAAGAAATCCGGCAAGCCACTGTCCTCTAAGAAGGAGCTTTACTCAAAATGAAGATAACAAATGACAATGTATAGTAACTCCTCAGGGAGATTTCCTTACCTTTAGAGAGAAACCATTTCTAGTCCATGCTGGGGATGAGCCAGTTCTGCCAGGATTTCCTCAATTTTCCAACAGAATCTTCCTGATGTCAACACTCCAAACAAATGGTTGTTCCAGTGGTATCAGGGTGTGACATTATTTAAGGGAATGTACCTAAAAAGGAAAAGAAACCCATAAGCATCACCATTCATTCATTCATCCATTTAGCAAGCCTTATTTATTTCTTTTTTCTTTCTTTCTTTTTTTTTAAATAGCCTACTGCGTTCCAGGCCTTGTGTTGGGTGCTGGGGAGATAATGGTAAGAAAGAAACAGTTGACATCCTCAAGAAATCTACATTGCATGATGGAATGGGGTGGAAGGATGTGAAGACAGACAAGCAAATACAAAATATAAGCAAAGTTTTATAAAGTAACAGATAGCTAATAGGGAAGTATTTATCGATTGTGAATGTGACCCCAGAGATCAAAGCAACACTTGAAAAGTCATGTTCTGCTTAATATTAGCTCATGCTTACAGAATGTTTTAAGTACTTTCTTCATAACATGTGAGGCAGGCTAGGATAGAATTATTAGATGAGTTGTACAGCTGAGGAACCTAGGCTCTGTGACTTTTCAAAGGTCATAGGGTTAGTAACAAATTTATAGCATTGAAGCCAGGCCTCTTCTGAGTCTAGGACCAGTGATCTAGCCACTCACTACTTCTCCTTCTACTCCTACTTCCACTGCCATTGCTCCTCCCACTACCACAACCACTACTGCTACCATTTCTCTTCTTCCTCCTCTTCCCACTACTTCTTTTTCTTCTTTTTCTTCTTTTCTCCTCCTCCTCTTCCTCTCCCTCCTCCTCCTCCTCCTCCTACAAATAGCTGAATTTATTTAGACAATTACTCCTTGTCACTGAGCAGGCAATGAAGAAATTGATGGTAGGCATTAATTAAACTGTAACTCAACAAATAAGGAACTACAAAGAATTGGGATAAAGAATATTCTCAAAGAAATGTCTATGAATGTAAGAATAAAAAAAGAGGGCCTACTCACAAAAGTAGAGCAACAGATAACTCACATGCCCCATGTGCTCCAGTAATATCATGGACACATTAGGGTAAAGCCCTAGCACATTCAGTGGAACTCAAGCAGGAGACTTTTGAGGTGGACAACATGAACCAGAGGCACACAGAGCACACAAGGATGAGTGGGCTATCATCTGTCTCACTGGAGGGAATACCCCTATCCCTAAAGTCGTAGATCCTCATTGGACCATCTGATACTAGGACATCTGAGTTAGAAAAGGATTAAATATTTACCTCACTGGCATCTCATAACAACCTTATGGAAAAGCTTAGAAAAGAACGATCGTTATTTTCACCCTTTGCAGATAAGGAAAATGAGGCTAAGAGAGGTTCAGTGACTTGCTCAGGGTCACACAACTAGTAAATGTCACTTGACTACTAGTTCAGAACTTTCACTTACTAATCATGTCTCTCTATAACAAAAAGAAAAAGAATAAGTATGATGGTGATGATGATAGTAACTATTATAATTATAAAAAGCAAACATTCAAAGGGTAAGATGATAATAGGAGAGAACAACAATAAACCATTTAACATTAATCAAAAACTTAAGTACAGAAGTTTGAGGGGCTAGACAGAACTCATCAAAAAGGAGGATACAGATAGGTTTTTTTTTCATCATATGGTAATAAAAGTTTTAATTAAACAGCAATCGAAGTTGGATCAAAAGAGAAACAGAAAGTTTACAGGAACACTAACATAAGGAATAACAGAACAGTTGTGTCACATTGGCAAAGGAAATTCTAACCTCTAGGTAAACCTGGAAAGTAGCAAGGTCAATAAGATCTAAAATTATTGGCTCAAAGGCATTACAGTGGCACGTGAATTCCTATTAAAGATACTTTATCAGCTTTCTCTGAGATAAAACCCTGATCTGGCCCTGCCTAACAGTGAACATTAATTATCTATTGTTAAAGGGTGAGAATGAGAACATCAGTGACAAGGACAAATATACATGGTAATTTCATGTCTATGTACTCTATACCAAAAATTTACAACTTTTATCATTAACAAGTCCATAAACATTTAAGAGAATATACTACATTGGTCAAGGAAGAACAAATCCCAAAGAAAGAATGTCTTATTATCAATTTGGTAATTATTGAACAAACTGCCTGAAAGCACCATAACATTTATATTGTTTCTGCTGAATATCACAAAGCCAATTCTGTACTCACAGCTCATTCATGTAATAAAAACATATAAAACTGGCCTAAGCATAGTAAGAATGATAAATGATCTGAGGTCCAGATGGGAAGTTATTCTATATCTAAAATATACCACCAACACTACATGAAGAACAATTTGTATTAAATATGGCATCTATCAGTGAGTCAACTCATTATGATTCTATCTAGCCTTAAATCTCCTAAACAGAACTAAGAAAACTTCTAAATTTAAAAAGTTGAATCAAAACATCTTATTTTTAAAACTATTTCATTATTTTTTCTGGTTACACATGTATATTAACTTTTAAATATATATGTGCATATATATATATACATAAATATATATATATGTGTGTGTATATATGTATATGTATTTGTGAATCATGTTGTGAGAGAAAAGTCAGAACAAAAGGAAAAACCACAGCAGAGAAAAAAAAAGTGAACATAGCATGTATTGATTTACATTCAATCTCCATAGTTCTTTTTCTGGCTGCAGATGGCTTTTTCTATCCAGAGTTTATTGGGATTGCCCCGAATCAGTGAACCACTGAGAAGAACCAAATCTTTCTTAGTTGATTGTCACACAATCTTGCTGTTACTGTGTACAATGTGTTCCTGTTTCTACTTGTTTCCCTCAGCATCAGTTCCTGTAAATCTTTCCAGGCCTTTCTAAAATCAGCTTGTTCATCATTTTTTTCTAGAACAATAGTATTCCATACCTTCACGTATCACAATTTGTTCAGCAGTTGATGGGCATCTACTTATTTCTTAATTCTTTGCCACCACAAAAAGGGCTGCCACAAACATTTTTGCACACGTGGGTCCCTTTCCCTCCTGTAAGATCTCTTTGGGATACAAGCCCAGTAGAAACATTGCTGGTTCAAAGGGAATGCATAGTTTGATAGCCCTTTGGGCATAGTTCCAAATTGCTCTCCAGAATGGTTGGATCAGGTCACAATTCCATAAACAATGCCTTAGTGTCCCGGTTTTCTCCCATTCCCTTCAACATTTGTCATATAAAAATATCATATTACCTACTTGATGGTTGATGATTTACATTAAGGCTCCACCCCAAGCACACATTAAACAGCTCCTTGTGGAATCTTTTTCCAATGATAACAAAATGTTCTATGGACTAAAAACCCATACAATTCCTAAAGTATGTCAAGGAAAGAAATGCACTAAAGTTTATGAGCTTGATCTCTGGGGTCACACAGCATCAAAAAAGAAAGCAATAACTACAAAAATCCTTTGGTCCTCTTTAGGCAAGATACATATAAAAGGGACCATAAATAGAAGGCAATGACATTGTGAAATCAAAGTTTGATGGAAAGAACATGTTTAAAAATTAACATCTATGTAATACCAGTCTTAATGCAGACTGACAGATGTAAAATGGGTTATAATGTACTTAGAAAGTCCCCCAACAAAAACTTATGCAATATGAAGAAAACATACACCTTATCACCCTAAGGTAACTCTAAAAAGATGAACACTTCCATACCATAAAGAAGGAATATAAGTAATTGACATTTGCAGAGCAGTTCTATAACTTACAGAACTACTTTGGGAATAAGCAGAAATTGCTTACTTAGCACCAAGAAAGGATGCTAATGGGTACAAACCATTGTATTGTTCAAACATAATCAAAAGTAGTTTACCTTCATATGGAGGCTATAAAATGACTAAGATTCAAGGGTATAATCTAAAGGCCATTCATTGGTAATAGCCAATCAAACTCAGGCAACAAGTCAAGAATGAGGCATTGAACAAATGACTACATTATGTGGATGTGTTGCTGTTAAATGGAAGGGCTTATGAGGGCAGTTCAGGAATAGGTCAAAAAAAACAGCTCACTACAAGCTATACAAAAATGGCATCTACTGAATATCTAGCAAGATGTGACCTAGTGGTTAGAATTATATAATTAGAATTATTTGTATGGCTTCATTTATTAAATATGTAGAGAAATGAGTCAAATTTATAAAAAGTAAGCAATTCCAAATTGATAAATGGTTTAAGGATATAAAAAGCAGTTTTTAGAAGAAGAAATCAAAGCTATTTATAGTAACATGAAAAAAACATTCTAAAGCACTATTGATCAGAGAGATTCATATGAAAAGAATTCTAAGCTACCACCTCACAACTTTGAGAAATGACAAATGCTGGATGGAATGAGAGAAAATGGTTATACTAAGCAATGGTTGGAATAGTGAACTGATGGAACCATTCTAGAGTACAATTTGAAACTGTATCTAAAAGGCTATAAAGCTGTGACTCAGCTATATCATTATTAGGTCTGTATCTCAAAGAGATCATAAAGAAAGGAAAAGGCTCTATATGGACTTTTTTTCTGGATTAGCTGGTTTATCATTTCCGGTGGCACAGCAATATTCCAACTCAATCACAGCTTGTTTGAGAGATTGTCTATGAAAGTATTCTGCTCCCCCCCCCTTTCCTGCATTGCTTTGGTTCTTGGCTACGTAGGTTTTATTTAAGCAAGAAAAATTTTATTTTCAAATAGTTGAGATTTCCTTTTTTGCACTTCTACAATGGTCTCACATTATGGTCTAGTTTGAGGGCTGGTGCTGCTGAATCACCTCCCTTTATATTTTTCCCGCCCTAATCCGACTCTATCATTACAGAAGTGGATTGATTGGGTAGAATTGTCATCTTTTTTTTTTTATCATATTTGCTTTACCTACACATGACCAGTGGATGTTACTTTAATTGTTTAAATCTGAGTTTAACTGTATAAAAAGTCTTTTGTGTTTATGTTCATGTGGTTCCTGTTTTGGGAGGTACATATGCTCAGATATTTTATAATGGAGATATTTCAAAAGGTCTAAAACAATACTGAGTAATCTTGCTGGCATGGTATAGCTTCTCTGTTTTTCACTTTTGATTAAATGTACTTTAATTTCAAAAATAAGGATATATATCTAGCCAAAATATTCATAGCAGCTCTTTTTGTGGTAGCAAAAAATTAGAAATTGAGGGGACGCCCATCAATTGGGAAATAAATGAACAATTGTGACACATGATGGTGATGGAATGCCACTATGCTATAAGGAAGGACAAGCAGGATGGTTTCAGAAAAAAACTAGCAAGACTTATATGAACTGATGCAAAATGAAATGAGCAAAACAGGAGGTGATTTTATACAGTAACAACAATATTGCAATGATGACGACCTGGGAAGACTCAGCTACGCTGATCAATATAGTGATCCAAGACAATTCCAAAGGACTCATCATGAAAAATGTTATCTGCCTCCAGAGAGAGAACATGTTTTAAATTGCTTTATTTTTTTTTCTTTTGGTTTTTGATGTGCTTTTTTTGCATTATGGCTAATGTAGAAATATATTTCATGTGACTTCACATTTACAATTTATATCATATTGCTTGCCTTATCAATGGGATGGAGAGAGAGAATTTGTAAATTAAATTTTTTAAAACAGAATATTAAAATAAAACAGAATTCTATTGTAATAATTGCCAAATTAAGTACTCACAATCTCCAAGATATATGGAACCATTTTTTTTCCAATCATAGAGATCTGGCTCACAATCTCAAGATAATATGGGAAAAGGTAGAGGTACATATCACTCCATCATCCCGTCAGCTACTAGAGTTTTCCTGAGGATTCTTTCAGTGAGTCTATAGAGGCATAAACTTATGTCCTCATATTTTAAGTTAAAAATCAATTTATCTACTTGTGCAATATTCCATAGAGCACTGGATATAAAGGAATAATAGTAAGAAAGATACTCATCCCAGAATCATTTCTATCTGACTGATTCTGGGATGAGTAACTTTCTTGCTATTATTCCAAAGGTGTTTTCTATCTGAACACCTTTGGAAAAAAAGATGAGAACAGAATATAGTAACAGCAACATCAAAAACCAGTGTCACTAGCACAGGAATATGTCTAGACTAGCAGAAAGTACCTTGAAACCTTTCAATCACAGGAAAAATAACAAATATAATTACTTATGTTGTATAATTGAAATCCTTGTAAAGAGGGGGAAAAAGCTAAGAATAATTCCACTGAGAGTTCTCAGGGAATTAAGACTGGCTTAAGATTAAATACCATTTGGAATAAAGATGATAAGGGAAGGAATGAAGCCTCTAAACAAAGATGTTTCTACCCTTATGTGGAGACAGAATCCATATGGAAGTATTGATTAAATTCAGGATCTTACCACTTGGTTAGATTTGTTTTAAATGAAAGATCCCATAACATTACAGAAGAACAATATGTGTTCCAATTTGATCAGATCACTTGGAAAGAAACACTGAACTTATTTTCCGTACATCATGATGTAGTCAGAGAAAAATGACCATGAAATCTCTAGAATTCCCATTAATCTATGGCAAATGCTTGTTTAAAAAAAGACAAGGATCTCTTTGCATCTGGCTCCTATTTCCATATGTAGTAGGTGAAATATGTGAATCAAAGAAGACACTGACAATGTTGTAAAAACAGTCTTGTTAACACATCTGGTACTGCAGTGGAATGGAAGTTAGCGATTGCTGCTTTTGACAGTTGATTCCATTTTGGGGGGATTTTTTTTCTTGCTTTTTTTGCTGAGGCAATTGGGGTTAATTGACTTGCCCAGGGTCACACAGCTAGGAAGTGTCTGAGACCAGATTTGAACTTAGGTCCTCCTGACTTCAGGGCTGGTGCTCTAACCACTTCGCCACCTAGCTGCCCCGGGATTATTTTTTTAATGGAGAGAGGTAGTGTGTGGTGGTGGTGGAAAGATCTCAGAACTAGTGGGTGGAGGCATTCAGCCAAGTACAAGTTAGCTGAGTGGCTGGGAATAAATTACTTCAATTGTCTGGATCTCAGTTTTCTCATCTGTAAAATGAAACCACTAGCAAGCTCACTGGGTTCTTGTGAGACAAGTACTTTCTAAATTTCAAAGTGGCTTCTACATTTCAGTTTAAGTCTCCCATGGAATTAATGGTGAGGAATGGACCAATAAACCGACTGAGGCCAGCTGCTCAGTTTAGCCTTCTTGTCCTATAAAGAAAAAAGTACACTAGATTGATAAGGGGAAAGAAAGGCAATATGCACTGGGTGTGTTGAACAAACTCGGGAAGAGGAAAATTATGGGGAGGCAATCTAAGAAGGATGAGCAGTCTAAATGAATGCTACCATGTTTTCTGGCTGCAGAAATTGACTGAAATTGTCCACACCTCTGGGTAGTTAACAAGTCCTGAGTACCATCTGCTTCTCAGGGCTAGAAGCATACAACCCATAATCCCTCACAGACATTATCCAGCAGGCTTCAGCTGTAGCAATTTCCAGGAGACCAAACTTTAAAAGAAAAAAAAAGACTAAATATAAAATAGGAATGACAGATAAATAGCCACGCTCCAAGGGAAAAAAGAAAAACAGCTGAATGGAAATGGTATAGCCATTAGCTCAACTTCTCCCAGGACACAATTTGACCTATGAGAAAGTCCCTGGGATCGTGAGATGGAGATGCTCCTGTCACTTGAGCATGTGTGCACTTAAAACCAGCACAGCATTGGATTTCCACGCACTCTAGGATCCGAGTCCCATTGGTTCACAACAGAAGGTCTCTGTCTGGCATCTGGATTAATTTTTAATCTGCATGGCCAATGTCCATGGATCTGACATTACAACAGCAGGGCTGGCTGTAGCCAGAGGAATGGCTGCCGGGCTCACATTGGGTCTTATTCTTTTGCTATCCTGTGATGATTTATAAAAGTTTCAGCATACCAGCATTCACCCTTGGTGCATAAGAGCTGCATAAGAGACAGGGTGGAGTTAATATTTGCAGCAGTTAGTGTATGATGAGGGAGTCAAAACCAAGGGGAGCCGGAGTTAGGACAAAGTCTCCCTTTGGTATATATATCGATCTCACTCACGTAACCCACCTCTTCTCACACATGTACCAAATCAAGTAATGAGACACATAGGAATCAGGGCTGTCAAGATCTTCCTGTCCTTGATGAGGGCTCCTCATCACCCAGTAACGTCCAGTAATTTGCCTGAAATCACCTAGGGACATAGAGGCATAAGTGGGATTTCAACCCAGGGCTACCGAGTCCAAGAATAATTCCAGGCCTCCCAAGGCCCTCTGGGAGCAACAAGTTCTATCTTCTCTATCCCTTACAGAGATATTTTTGCAAGATGCATTTGCATAATGTGATCTGGATATCCCAGAAGAAGATGGGAAGGGAGAGGTAGAAGGCCAGCATGGAGAAATGCAAAGCAAGCAGCCTCTTGGAATTGAAAAGCTTCATGGGAGATTCTGATGCCAGTGGAAGTCTGACAGGCTGTGGACCTCTAGAGGTTCCGGGCCAGATTTGGAGGCCAATGCCCTGGGCTCACCTTCCACAATGTCACGTTTGAGCTGTGGGACTTCCCTTCTGATTTCCCCCTCTGTCAAATAGATTTGATGAGCTCTGAGTCTCCTTCCAGCTCAGTATCTGTGATTGCTTCTAGGGCTGTTCCTAGAAACATGTGTGCTGCTAAGGGAAGCTGATTGCCTTTGAGGGCAGTGCTAGATACTGATGCTCCCAAGTGACATCTGGGCCAGAGTCATGTTTGGTGATGTTCAGACTTGTCTGACTTTCTATAACTCCATTTGGGGTTTTTTCTTGTAAAGATCCTGGAGTGATTGGCCATTTCCTTCTCCATTTCATTTTAGAGAAGAGGAAACTGAGGCACACAGGCTGAAGTGACTTGCCCAGAATCACATAGCTAGCGAGTGCCTGAGTTTGAATCTGAACTCAGGTTCTCTAGACTCCAGGTTCTATCCACTGTACAAAAAGAATCTATGAGTAAACCTTGCCATTGGCCAAAAGAAACTGACTCAGCCTGCAAACTTGTGGCTCTCTACTTGAGAATCCTTAGTTTCTCCTCTTCCCTTTTCTAAGCTGCATTCAATAAATTAGCTCCTATGAGACTTCCCATGGGCCTTTTCTCCACGTAACCATATTCTGACAACCCTTTAAGACCCAACTGAAGTCTCAGTTCTTCCATGAAGGCTTCTTTTGCCACATCACAGTTCCCACTTAATTTTAATCTGATCCAGGTAGTGCACGTGAGTGTTTTGGGTTCCATGGGCTGGCAGCATGCTTGATACTTCTGCTCTAGGTGACTCTCTAAGACTGGCTTCTTTCTGTCTGTGTCCAGAGAAGGTGTATCCTCATCAGAAAGTTTCCTAAACCAAGGAACCCATAAACTCAGTCCTTATTCTTACTGACCAAGGAGATCATTGGTGACAGTAACCTCAAAGAAGCAACACACATGCAGGCCTCAAAATGCAATGCATGATTACCAATGGATACGTGTCCTGAATCAGGCCCCAGGTCTCCTGCACAGCTGCTTGAGAAGGAAGAGAGAGGAGTGTGGGTGAAACTCTGAAAGACTGAGGGAAAGAAAGGGTAAAAGAGCTAACAGACTGAGCAGAAGGAAAGCAGACCTCTGTACTTTTGTTTCCTTTTACAGCCAAATCTCTGTACCTTCTCCGTTCCCATGGCTGGCTCACTGTGGATATTCCACACTCAGCTGGGTATCGCCCAAGGCTCTGTCCTGAGCCCCCTTCTCTTCCCTCTCTTCAGTCTCAGACTTGGCTGATCTCATCAGTTCCCATGGGTTCAATTATCATCTCCATGCAGATGATTCACAGATCTCTATATTCAAGACCAGTCTGTCCCCTGAGCTTCAGGCCTGCATCATCAACTGCCTATTAAACACTTCAAACTGGTCCAGAACTGAACTCATTATCTTTCCCCCAAAGCCACACGTCTTCAGAAGTTTTCTGTTTCTATTGAGAATCCCACACCTAGGTTTTCAATCTCAGAGTCATTCTTGACTCTTCTCTTCTCAAGCCCCCTACCCTCACCCCCATCTAATCCCTTCCCGTGTCTTGTCAATTCTGCCCCCCAAATCATTTCTCAGCTCCGTTCTCTTCTTCACTCACTCCAGTCAGGTCCTCAACGTCTCTCACTTGCACTACAGCAAAAGTCTCCTAATTGCTCTGCCTGCATCTCCTCTCCCACCTCACAGCTTAATTGCCAAATTGATATTCTTAAAGCATAGTCGCCACCATGTCATTCCCCTACTCAAGACATTTTCAGGGATTCTTTATTACCTGTGGGTCAAAAAAGAAATTTCTCTCTTTAGAATTTAAAATCTTGCCCAGTCTATTTCCAGCCTCCTGTTTTTTTTTTTTTTGGCTTCTTATATGCTACACTTCTTAAAGTACTCCACCAATCTGTCCGATTCTTATTCTTGTTGGTTTGTGAGAAACTTTGCTCTGTGGTGTTCATGGTTTCCTAGAGGTTTTCCCCAATGCTCAGCATGTATTCCATCTTCACCTGAACCTCTCAGAAACTTCAGCACCCTTTGGAGCCCAGTTTAAGTAATTACTTCTATATGAGGTTGTGGATATTCCTCTTCCCCCTTTTCTTCCTACCCTCTTCACTCCATTAGGGTTTTCCCAGGAGTGAAAGCAATCCAAACCACAAATTAAATAGCTCCTGTGTTGATAGAGGTTGATTTTCTCCCTCAAGAGCAATCATTATCAGCAACCAATTCGAATAACAGTGTCAAAGTTCAACTGCATGGGGTGCTATAATTCTAATCCTGAGCCCTTCTATAAGATGGAAATCTTTGTGGCTCATCAAGGCAATTGTCTAAAATGCACATTAACTCAGCACAGTTACAAAGGGCTGAAGAATACGGTCGAGTGAGTGGAGGTGACCCCAGAGGACCCTTTGATAGAAGGGTTATGCTTTCTACTTTTTCAGAGGGGGATTATGTGTAGAGATGGGGAGCTGACAAAGTGTCCGGAGAGCCAGACTTCTTCCTTGTCCCAGTTCCAAATGATCCTAATGGGATACTCCATTCATGGTAGTGACTGAACAACTGTAAAATAACTCTCTGCCCGGGGATCATCCTTTTCTACTTGCATCATGAGCACCTCTCTGCTTTTTACATTACCATGCAAGAGCAGCTCTTTCTCTCCCTATACAAAGCCTGCTTTGAGGAAATGAAATTGTCTAATAGGAATAATGCAGATGCAGAAATTATGATGGGCTCCCAGGTACAGATGATAAATATATCTCCTGATATATTGTATCCTCAAAGAAAGGATAATTTATTCCTCTCTATTCTCTGTTTGGCCCTTTAGCTACTGTCACCACTATTTACCCAATATTATCTATATTTTAAGTATAACTAAAAGGATGCAATTTTTCTACCTTCCCATGGGGGATAAAGAGATCCAAAGTTTGTTTCTCAGTCTGCTGTAGCCGCAAGGTCACGGTAAGAAATGCGTTTGGGTGGAAATATATTAATTTTATTAGCAGGATTTATAAATCATCCTAGTTTTACCTCCCTAACCTTGAGCATTGCTTCATTAAGGCTGCTCTGATAAGCTCACAAAGTTTAATCCACATTCTGAATGGTTATGCCTGGCAAAGTTAAAATCCAGAATGCATCTAGAGACTAAAACAAATTCACAGATTCTAGAAAGAATGGGGAAAAGCTCAGCAAGACAAAAGCCGCCCTCTCTGGAGCAAGAATGCTGCAGTGTAGTCTGTGTTCTGTCAGTACTACATTTTACAAAAAAAAAAAAAAAAAAAAAAGCGTCTTCTATCCAAAGACCATTTCCAAACATTAGGATATGACTAACCACAACCATGGAGCTTTAACTCCAAATTTCTTCTCTTTTAATTAGCTCAAGGATGTTCAGGCATCACAGATGTGGGGGCATTTCAGAAGATGGGGTCAGGAGTGGCTCTTGCGAACTACAGTAATGGTCCAAGAAACTCATCTTTCTTTCTTTATTATCTGTTATATTTTAAAGAGGAACAATGAAAAAGAGCTCATATCCAGGCCAATGTCTTAGCAATGTAGCCTCCTTACTGTCAACGCAGCCCACAAATCAGTAGTTAAAAAGCAAGTGAGAAAAAGCAGAACCAAGGCAAAGGAACTAATAGGCAAAAAGGCAGTGGGGGCTCCAGAGAAGAAGACCAAAGACTACTGGGTAATGGATGCATGTCTAGAGAAGGAAGGAGAAAGTCGAGTCATCCCCAGTTATGTGTGGGTAAGGAAGCAGGCTCTTCAATTTCTTCCTCAGGGGAACAAACCTTATCTTTTTCTCTTGACTGTGTAATTCTATTATTGTTGTTTGTCCTTCCTTCTGGAAGAGGACATAGAGAAGGTTACTTCTGAACTTGTGAGACAATTAGATTTATGTGAGGCAGGGCTATGCAAAGTCACTAGCCTCACTCTTTCCTCCAGAGCCATTGATAATGATGTTGGGAGATGGCCCCCAAAGTGCAGGGAGGACTTAAGTCTTTCTCATGTCTCATTTTGTCTGAGGCAAAACCCAATCAGTGATTAAGGCTGGGTAAGAAATGAGGCAGAAAAAGAGCTCTTTTAATTACTAAAACCCCATCAGGCTGGGAGGGGAATCTCCTCTATTGTCAGGGAAGTTTGAGTGTGTTCTATAGGAAAGCAGGCCTCCTAAAAGACACGATGCTTTCATTTTTTGAAATGATTTTGATTTTAGACACTGTCTTTTTAGTGACCCTCACCTGATGGCCACTTTGGTGGATTTCTCACTTATTTTTATATCAAACTAAGCTGGCATATTTAACATCCATGTAAGTCCTAGAATATTCTTCTCTTTAGACATTCCTTCAAGATGCCTCCCCGCCGCCAGAACAGAAACAATAAAAGTCCTGGAGTTATATCACAAGATTCAGCAGAAACTTCGTACAAAATACAATGCTTATTTTGGTTTAAAAAACAATGAAAAACCTAGGAAAACTTCTCAATATAACAAAGGATATCTTTCAAAAAGCAAGAGCTAACATTCCTTGTAATAAAGAAATATTCAAAATCTGCTCCATAATATTGGGGGGAAATGATGCTCTCCATTGTCACTGTGATTCTTTAATATATTGATACTAAGTATTTCAATAAGATTATGAAGATAAAGAGATCAAGGGAATCAGCCTACACAAAGAAGAAAAAAATGATCACTTTTTTGCAGAGGATATAGTGGGTTATGTAGAGAACCCAAGACTCAACTAAATATGAATTGAAATATAGCATGAGCAAAATAGCAAGATTTAAAATAGACACAAAAATTATCAGCCTTTTGACATATAGAATGTCTCAAAAGTCTTAGAGCAGTTTTATGTTTTAAAGTTGTAAAGAATTAATAGAAATGTTCTGGAAATTAATATAGAATTATCTGCAAAGTCGCTGAAATGCACTCAGGATACAAAGATTTTGGAGATATAAGTTTTATTGAACTCAGTGAGGATGAGTGAAGGAGGGAGAGAGAGAGAAGGGGGTGGGTTAATATTCAAGTCCCTTGACAATCAAAAATACTTTCCAGAAAACAGCCAAACTACCTTCTCTCTACATCTATAGTTCATATTACTTATTGTGACAATGAATATATAGTCTAGGTTGTTCTGTGGTGTGCTAATTTTCCTTCCCTCTTTGACCTAAACAGATGGTCCCAATGCTTAAGGATTTCACCTTTCCAAGCTCTGCTCTGCTGCTCTCCCTTCCCCTCCCATCTCTTCTCCTTCATATGTGATACCAGCCCCTAAATGCTCACCCTCTGCAACCAGCCTCTCTCCAGTTCTACTGAAAGCATGGCTTCTCTATGTCTATAGTTGTTCCCTGAATCTCTTCTTGAATCTGAGTTTTTTAAAAGTCAAATCCAGAATTAGACTAGGTGAGGGGTATGAGGTCTCCGATCACTGATGTGTCAGTGTGGATATCCTTACTGCTCTGTCAACTCTGAACCCATGTGACCTTGCATCAGGACCAACATGTCTCATCAGTGAGGCACCGGGCCTTCAGGACCAGGAAAATATCAGCTGTGGCAAAGAGAATTCATACTTTGTCCTATGAATTCTCACCTTCTCCAGGAAACAGGAGAAAGTCCAGGAGTAAAGCACCCAGGAGCCAAGTGGGTACTATAGAAATACATGCTTGCTAAGCATATGCATGTGGATGTGTGGATATACACATATATAATATATTATAGATATAATAAATGCAATATACATAATCGAATGATCCATATACACATGTAGTATACATGGTGTTGTGTAGTTAAATGTGTCTGCATATACATATACATACACACACAAACACATATACTATACATATTGTATATATAGCATTTGTCTTTCGCTTCCTACTTTTCCATGTAACCAAAATGAGGAAAATGCTGAAAGTCAAAATCATTACCACCAGTAAGATGAAAATGTAAATGAGGAATACCTTGCAAGAATAAGCTTGGCTACTCGGACCTACCACAAAAACATTCTGGCTTCATTTCTTTATTCATTCCATATTTTTAATTAGATGAAATAAAAAAAAGATGACATTGGACCTCACAATTAATGAATCTGTTTGTCCTAAAAATCTGGTCTTTTATTCATTCTACAATTAAACGAGGTTGGGGGAAGGCATACAGTAAATTTGAGCATATTTTAAAACAATGTTCTCATTAACTGTATGAGTTGTCTTTGTGCAGTTTATTGCCTACTTCTTCATTAAGGTTATATATCCTTTTATTTCAGCTTTGTAAATTACATCTAATACAATTATGGGAGAATTTCACATCTTTATTGCATGTGACTTTTTACCCCCCAAACAAAATTTAATAGTATATTCTATTAAGTTGCTTTATTGCACATGGAACAGTTTTAAATATCTAGTAGAGTATGATTAAAAGTCTGAGGACTAAATCTCTTTTAATCAATTACAAACAAATCTTAAAAAATCCTGAAACTGGAAAATATCTTTCACCAAATAATTTTATGTTAACATTTCTGTCAAGAGCTATGGCATTTTTGTGTGTGACAGTCAATGTGAATTTTGTCCTTTCACCAGTTTGAATGGAGAGGATAAAGATGGGATGGGACTGGTAGGGAAGAAATGGGAATGAGAATTTATATAGCACCTAGTGTGTGCCAGGCATTGAGCTAAGTGCTGGGGATACAAAAAGGGAAAAAGTCCCTACTCTCAGGGGATTGTAATGAAACAGATAACATGTAAACTATGTAAATACAGCCTATACAGAAAATACCCTGAGGTAATGGAGGAAAGGCACTGAAATTACTGAGGATCAGAAAAGTTTTCATGCAGGAGATAAGATGTTAGCTGCAACTTAGTTCCAGTAGTTCAGTGATGAAGGGAGCCATCTACACCCGGAGAGAGGACTGTGGACCACAACATAACATTTTGACTCTCTCTGTTGTTGTTTGCTTTACATTTTGGGTTTTTTTTCAGTTTTTTTTTCTTCATCTTATTTTTCTTGTGCAAGAAAATAACTGTGTAACTATGTATACATGGATTGGATTTAAGATATTTAACATGTATTGGACTACGTGCCATCTAGGGAGAGGACAGGGAGGAGGGAAAATTTGGAACAGGTTTTGCAAGGGTCAATGTTGAAAAATTACCCATGCATATGTTTTGTAAATAAAAAGCTTTAATAAACAAAAAGAAAAAAAAAGATTTTAGCTGGAACTTAAAGGAAGACAGGGAAGCCAAGAGACTTGGAAGAGAATTCTAGACATGAGAGATTGCCAATAAAGTTACTTGGAAGATGGAGTCTCTCTCTCTCTCTCTTTTTTTTTTTTTTGCAAAATAATAACAATACCAGTGCTACTAGATCACACAGTATGTGGGGCATAGGTGAGACAGAAGAAAACTTGAAAGGTACACCGGGAAGTCAGATTATGAAGCTCTTTGAACAACAAACAGAGGATGTTAAATTGGATCCTGGAGGTGATAGGGAGCCATTGGAGGTTACTGAGGAGGGAAGTGATAAGATCAAGCTTGGGAGTTGGGGAAGATCACTTTGACAGGTAAGTGGAGGATGGACAGGAGAAGGGAAAGCCTTTTGGCAGGGAAGTCAAACGACTTTTGCAATAGTCCAGGTGTGAGGTGATGACCACAGCCAGGGTGGAAACAGCATCAGAGATGAGATGCAATTAAGGTTACATTTAAAGACTTTGACAACAGATTACTGTGTGGATGGGCAAAAGTAAAGAGAAGAGAATGACATTGAAGCTGTGAGCCAGGATGATTGGAAGGATGGATAGAGTTTCCTTGACAGTAACAGGAATGTTTGGGGACAAAGATGATGAGTTCAGTTTTAGATATTATGAGTTTTAGAATTTCAATAATTTTCTCTGATTTAAATTTGAATTATCAACCCTGTTGGGCCTAGATTCAGAACATGGAAGTTCAAATTACATGAACTACATAGCTCTGGGCAATTCATTTTGACTACTCTGGGCCTCAGTTTCCTTATGTGTAAAAGGGGAATTGTAAAATGTGCAAAACCTATCTCATAGGGCTCAAATGAGATTATGTCATAATAAATGTCAGCTGTTATTATCTAGTCCTCATCTCTTTCAATAGAAAAAGTCCTGGGACAAGTTGTTTTTTCAATTATTCTTTTATATTTAATGTTATACAGACTATTGCAGCAAAAGAAAAAAAAAGTGACTGCATTTCATAGTTGAACAAAAGCTTGAAGCTGTCCCTTCATCCTCTGTGGGAAAGCATCCTTGGTACAGCTGCAGCAGCTATTTCTCTTTCTCTTCTTTCTCCTCCTTTTCTTTCTCCTTATCCATTTACCCCTTCTCCTTTTCCTAAAATAAGTCTTATGACATCAAATGTACTAAGATATCTTTTTGTAAGAAATCATTTTTAAAAGGATCAAAGAATCACAGAATCTTTAAGTTGGATGGTATCTCCATGGTGATGCCTTCTACACCCACCAGAACTTGAACAATAACCCTTTTTCTAATCTATTTGACAAGAAATCACCCATCCTTTGCTTGCGGGCCTCCTCAGAAAGCCCATTCTACTTGCGGAAAGTTTTCATTGTTAGCAAGGGTTTCTGAATATGAAATTTAAAATCTGCTTCTTTGAATTTCTACTTGTTTGAGCCTAGGTCTGTCAATTGGGATCAAAAAAGAAGTATGTCCTCTCGTCCCCAGCAGAGGAGACTTGGAGTACTCCTCCCAGATGGCTCTGGCTACATCCAACACCCTACAAATCTTTTTTCTCTTTATGTGAATAATTATTTTTAGTTGTTTCATTTGATTTCCATAAGGCATGGTCTCAAGGCACTTCACCACTCAAGACAGCCCAAAATAGGACTTGCACAAGTGTACGCACTATTGTAATTGTGTTGTGACAAGGTCTGCATACAGACTTACTACTCTAGAACATCTTTTCTCTTTTCATGGAGGCTATTAGAGATTTGCCTTCAAAGTTCATATTGGACTACTAATGGTTCTTTCCAATCAATCAGCTCCAAATCAACTTAACTGTGCTATCCATGAACTTAGATTCTTGTCCACAAGAACAGTGTGATGGACTCTGTCAAACACTTTGGTAATACCAAGATAAACTCCTATCTATAGAAACTCCTAATTAATCAGTTTAATAAAATGGTGAGAAAGAATATAAATGCATTTAGTCTGTCATGACCTCTGACCTCTTCTTAATGAAGTCATACTGGCAATCTTTGATGACTCTTTCTCATTTATCTATCCCTACATGGAGTGGTTTCAGAAAATGATTAAGCTCACGACCAATTGGCATCCTGGTGAAGGATGTCATTCGGAGCTAATTTCAAGAAGTGTGTACTTTGCAGGTTCTGCAGCTATTTTTAAAAAGGTTAATGAAGAATGTTAGAAAAATTCAATATCACAGTGATGTTCCTTATGATAGGAAAACTGTAATTAAAATATATATTTATAAATAAGAAGCCCTGTGGTGTTTTAAATGATTTTTGATTCATCAAAATGAACTCTGAAATGAAATGTGGCATATGGAATATCAAGGAGAGATTGATATTTAATGTCAAATTTTCTTGAAAAATAACAATTATCAATTAAACTGATGATGAGATAATGAAAAGGAAAATACCGTTTCTAATACTAGGAACTTTCAATGATGCTCAAAAATTGTGTTTTTTCACTTCTTTTTACAGATGTCTCCACTGATGAGACTAGCTAAGAAGTGGAAGGAAGCCATCTATTATACATGGATTTTGACTCTCGGATCTCTACATTTTCAGGGCGGTGGCGTGGAGTATATTTGGGGGGGTGTTTTTATTTGGTAGAGGGGAAAACAGATGGCATGAATGCCAGAGAATTAATCTCAAATATTGTTCCACATAAAATTATATTAAATGGATATTCTGTTTTATTTTTAAATCAGGCATGCCAAAGCCTTTTTTCGATACACTGGCTTTATGATAGGTTTCAAAATACTTCTTTTGAAACGAGGTGGTTGCTATGTATGTAAGTCCATGGACAACAATGCTGTCCTCATGCTATAACTATTTTACAGTCTAACTTTCTCAATTCCTGAGCATGTCTGCATTACAGTAACCATATACAACTCTAGAAACAAACAGACATTCAGTGTCTAAGACATCTTCAGTGCATCTCCACTGGCAAAACAATCCCACTCTTAAGTTACTAAATGGGGCATGCAAACGAAACCCTCCTAATCCCAAAGCACAGTACAAAGAATGGAACCAAGAACAGAATTCCACTCCTTGGCCCAGCTGCAAGAGATCTGCATTGACATCTGCCAGGCGAGCTCAGTTTTTAAACAACAGCGTTGTCTGATAGAATGCAGAGTTGACGCTGTTTGCATGGTGTAAATTATCCAAGATAACATATCTTTACATATGAGAGAAGAGGACATTTTTAGCTTTTTCTAAAGTAGGACAAGCAATTCAAATGGAGAGGGCATTCCAGATCAAGTCCACAATGGACTACATTGGGAATACATAGTTCTGAGTTCTCATATTCTGTATACCATGGAAGGGAGGAGCTTGGAGATGGGAACAGGAGACCCATGGTTTATGAGATTATGGTTTCACTTACAATTCTGCAAGTAAGTAAATAAACTTGGTGAAACTACTCAATATTTGTGGATCCCAGATTCCTCAACTGTTACATGAAGCAATGTGGCACTATGTAACAAATGAAAAGACAACTAGATTTGGAATAGGAACTTGTTATTGTTCGGTTGATTTTTAGTCATGTCCCCATTTGGGGTTTTCTTGGCAGACACTAAAGTGGTTCGCCATTTCCTTCTCCAGCTCATTTTACAGATGAGGAAACTGAGGCAAACAGGGTGAAGGGACTTGCTTAGGGTCACACATTTCTGAGGCTAGATTTGAATTTACAAAGATGAGTCTTTCTGAATCCAGTCCTGGTGCTCTTTTCACTGCAGTGCCACCCACCTGCCATGGAATAAGAGCACCTCAGTTCCAATCTGAGCTCCAACACTTATTGTTTGTGTAACTTTGGGAAACTCACATAATGCTCTAGGGCCTGGTTTGCTCATATGTAAAGTGAGGGATTTGGATTAGATGCTCCTTAGATTGCTTCCATCTCTAAATCTATGCTCTTATGTTCATCCTAGAACTAAACAATTTCTATGACCCCTTCCAACTCTAAAATGCCAACAAACCTATGATTTCATTGATGAATGAACAACATAAAAACTGCCCTATTTATTCAGATATGTGTTCCATCAAAGTCAGCATTCTGTCCATGGCAAGAGGACCAAGAGATACTATGTGGGTAGACCTGGATATATTTCCTGATGCCAACCCCAAAGATTAGAGACGCATCTCTAAATATCCACATTTTTACTTAATATTCAATTAGGGAACTGTATATATATATATATATATATATATATATACCCTTAATAATTTTCCCCCCATAAATGTACTGTTTGATTATTTTAACAACCAAACCAAATAGAAATACTTGATCAAGAGTCCATCACACTGTTGCATACAGTGCCTATGGCATGCATAATTCCAAATGTTTGGCTAGAGTTGCGATTCTCACTCACCATAAGGTTTTTTCTATACAGATCTGGGGAACCTACTAAAATTTAGACTGTGGGAGCTTGAATTCCAGCAGGACAGAAATAAATGCTTCCCAGGAGAACATAAGGTCATTGCAGGTAAGGATCATTGCAATCTTTAGTATTTGTTCCCCCAGCACATAGCACGTGACAGGTACGCTTGTTAAAGTGAAGTGTGCGTAACACCCATTCCTATTAAAAACACTGGAGAGTATAGGAATAAATGGGCTTTTCCTTAAAATGATTAGTAGTATCTACTTAAAACCTTCAGCAAGTATCATATGTAATGGAGTCAAACTAGAACCATTCCCAATAAGATCAGGAGTGAAACAAGGCTGCCCACTGTCACCATTATTATTTAATATTGTCTTAGAAATGTTAGCTTTGGCAGTAAGAGAAGAAAAAGAGATTAAAGGAATTAGAGTACGTAATGAGGAAACCAAATTATCACTCTTTGCAGATGACATGATGATATACGTAGAGAACCCTAAAGACTCAACTAAAAAACTACTAGAAACAATTCACAACTTTAGCAAAGTTGCAGGATACAAAATAAATCCACATAAATCATCAGCATTTTTATATATTACCAATAAAGTTCAGCAGCAAGAGATACAAAAAGAAATTCCATTCAAAATAACTGTTGATAGTATAAAATATTTGGGAATTTATCTGCCAAGAGATAGTCAGTAACTATATGAACTAAACTACAAAACACTTTCCACACAAATCAAATCAGACCTAGTCAATTGGAAAAACTTAAAATGCTCATGGGTAGGACGAGCGAATATAATAAAAATGACAATACTACCCAAACTAATTTACTTATTTAGTGCCATACCAATCAAACTCCCAAGAAATTATCTTACAGATCTAGAAAAAAATAGTAGCAAAGTTCATTTGGAAAAACAAAAGGTCAAGAATTTCAAGGGGATTAACGAAAAAAAAAAAGGCTGACGATGGTGGACTTGCTGTACCAGATCTAAAACTATATTATAAAGCAGCGGTCATCAAAACCATTTGGTACTGGCTAAGAAATAGAGTAGTCGATCAGTGGAATAGGATAGAATCACAAGACAAACTAGGCAATAACTATAGCAATTTGGTTTTTGATAAACCCAAAGACCCCAGCTTTTGGGATAAGTATTCACTATTTGATAAAAACTGCTGGGAAAACTGGAAACTAGTGTGGAAGAAATTAGGGCT
>JAJPUD010005771.1:136860-147140 GCA_023553655.1 Myrmecobius fasciatus
CTTAAAATGCTCATGGGTAGGACGAGCGAATATAATAAAAATGGCAATACTACCCAAACTAATTTACTTATTTAGTGCCATACCAATCAAACTCCCAAGAAATTATCTTACAGATCTAGAAAAAAATAGTAGCAAAGTTCATTTGGAAAAACAAAAGGTCAAGAATTTCAAGGGGATTAACGAAAAAAAAAAAGGCTGACGATGGTGGACTTGCTGTACCAGATCTAAAACTATATTATAAAGCAGCGGTCATCAAAACCATTTGGTACTGGCTAAGAAATAGAGTAGTCGAGCAGTGGAATAGGATAGAATCACAAGACAAACTAGGCAATAACTATAGCAATTTGGTTTTTGATAAACCCAAAGACCCCAGCTTTTGGGATAAGTATTCACTATTTGATAAAAACTGCTGGGAAAACTGGAAACTAGTGTGGAAGAAATTAGGGCTTGACCCACATCTAACACCACATACCAAGATAAGATCTAAATGGGTTCATGATCTGGATATAAAGAGTGATACTATAAGTAAATTAGAGGAATGTAATATAGTTTACCTCTCAGACCTATGGAGATGGAATAAATTTATGTCCCAAGAAGAACTGGAACTCTTAATTGAAAACCAGATAGATAACTTTGACTATATTAAGTTAAAAAGTTTTTGTACAGACAAAATCAATGCAGACAAGATTAGGAGGGAAGTAATAAATTGGGAAATCATCTTTACATTCAAGGGTTCTGATAAAGGTCTCATCTCTAAAATATATAGAGAATTGTCTCATATTTATAAAAATTCAAGCCATTCTCCAATCAATAAATGGTCAAAGGATATGAACAGACAATTTTCAGAGGATGAAATTAAAACTATTTTTAGTCATATGAAAAGGTGCTCCAAATCACTGTTGATCAGAGAAATGCAAATCAAAACAACCCTGAGGTACCACTTCACACCTGTCAGATTGGCTAAAATGACAGGAAAAGATAATGACGAATGTTGGAGGGGATGTGGGAAACCTGGGACACTGATACATTGTTGGTGGAGCTGTGAACGGATCCAACCATTCTGGAGAGAAATATGGAGGTATGCTCAAAAAGTTGTCAATTATCATACTGTGCATACCCTTTGACCCAGCAGTGTTTTTATTGGGCTTATATCCCAAAGAAATCATAAAGGAAGGAAAAGGCCCCACATGTGCAAGAATGTTTGTGGCAGCCCTTTTTGTAGTGGCTAGAAACTGGAAATTGAATAGATGCCTTTCATTTGGAGAATGGCTGAATACATTATGGTATATGAATATTATGGAATATTATTGTTCTGTAAGAAATGACCAGCAAGATGATTTCAGAGAGGCCCGGAGAGACTTACATGAACTGATGCTGAGTGAAATGAGCAGAACCAGGAGATCATTATACATGGCAACAGCAGTACTATATGACGATCAATTCTGATGGACATGGCTCTCTTCAACAATGAAATGTTTCAAACCACCTCCAATTGTTCACTGAAGAAAGCCATATACACCCAGAGAGAGGGATGCGAAATGTGGACCACAACATAACATTCTCATACTCCTTGATTGACGTTTGCTTACATTGTGTTTCCTTTATCTGATATATCGTTTGTGTAGATACGATTTTTCTTGCACAACAATGATAAGTTTGGAAATATGTATACATATATTCGATTTGCCAATATTTTAACATAATTAACATGTAGTGGATATCCTGCCATCTAGGGGAGGGGTGGGGAGTTGGGGGGAAAAATTTGTAACGGAAGGCTATGTAAGGGTTATTGTTGAAGAATTACCCACACATATGTTATGCAAATAAAATAAAATTTAAAAAAAACTGAAGTGTGCGTTTGTTTTTTAAATAACATTTCATTTTTGTCCCCAATTACATGTAAAAAAGTGAATGGTTTTTAAAGAAGATTATAGGCAAATGAGGTTAGGGAGGAGAATGAGTTTCTAGATCTGGTACTGAAATTGTCACTTTCAGGGATACATACTGGTATATTTCCTGCATATGCAATCTCTCTACCACCACACAGGTATCCATGAGCTTGCCTTAACACTGCAAGAGGGTTAGTTGGGATGGAGACCATGCATCCTGACAGCACTTTGTAGAAGGCTTTCTATTGTCACTGCTTCAAATCCAGCCCATGGAAGAAATGCAACTTGCAAGTTAAGCAACTATTCGTTGTTTTTTGGAAAAGGCTAATAGTTGAGCACAAAAAAATGCCCCCCCAATAGAAGTCCCTCAAAAACACTTTATAATTAAAATAAGAGATTTACTCAGGCTTTTCATACTGTACCAAGGTTAGTCATGAAGCCGTATGTGCAGCCTTTTATTAAAAGGGATGAGGAAACAGTAAATACTCAATCGGACATCACTTGCGGGTGTTGAATTTCTACTCCAGCACAACTTTCAAGGCAGCTCACCCATGTCTTCACTACAGAGATTCTTGTGAGGAATTTGACTTTCAGCACATCCTAAGTAGCCAACTGGAGAATTTACTTGTCTCTGGAGATTTAGACCAATAAAACTAGCCAAAATTATCAGCAGGGACAGCTTCCAGATGGAAACCCCATCTGTAGCTGAATCCTCCTGAGGACTCCATGGATGGCAATAACAAAGAAGGTTTCACTCTGGAGAATTTGCCCCTCATTACACTTGCTAGTATAGACAATGGCTGACAGTTATTATTAATTTTTTAGGTACAGAGGCAGGCAGAAACTTGGATCTTCAAAAATAGTGTTGCATTTATTTGCCCTCAACAATTTTCTATGCATACTTTCTTGGGAAGGCAGTTTTTCCTAGATATGCTGCCTCAGTTTCTCTGCCATGCCTGGACTAAAGCAGTTACGGAAAGCTTTAATGACAGAAATGCAATAGAATGTTTCTTTTTTATATCAAAGATTAAAGAAACAAAAAAAACCCAGAATCATAATAAGAATTCTTCCCCCATTTCCCTCGAAAATCAGCATGGTACATCCAGAGGTAGAACCTCCTTATTATGTAGCACATGCCAATTTTAAAGATTACTGATTTTAATGCAGTTAAAATAAAAATCAATTTAATTAAAAAATTAAAATAAAATAAAATTTAATGAAAATGATGCATTTCATAAACATTAGAGAACCACAGCATTTTAGAGTCAGAAAGGCCATCCACAGGCACGTACCTCAATCCATGTCTATAAAGAATATCCATCAAGTGGTAATACAATTCTTGCTTGAAGACATACAGTACAGTTAACCTACTGTTTTCCAAGGCAGCTCATTCCACACTTCATAAACAGCTCAGAAAGTTGGTAGATCTTTCCTTAAGACAAGATCAAATCTGCTTCTCTACTGCTTCCTCCCCTTTGCTCCTAGTGACCTGATAAAGGGAGAGGACAGCAGGGCTATCGCCTCCTAATTCCTAGATGTTCAGTCTTTTTTAATGCAGCCCATGATCTCATTAACTTTTGGCTTGCTGTAATCACACATTGTTAATGCATTGGGAGCTCTAGACCTTTGTAAGACCATTATTTGGATCTCTTGTCCCACAATGGCCTTTCAGAATTAATTTTGGGACCCCAAATATAAGCTACATATATTTATCCTTATCCAATTTTACCTCATGAGATTCAGCCCAATGTTCTATTTGGATCTTGACTCCACCATCTATGGTTTGATCACTCTCACTTTTGGATCTAATATTCACAAGTGCATCAGATAAAAATGTGTATGTGTGTGTGTGTGTGTGTGTGTGTGTGTGTGTGTGTGTGTGTGCAATCTTTCCCCTCAAGGAACTTATATTCTTTCAGTGGGAATGATACAAAATCTACACAGATTAGTAAGTGAAAAGTACGTTAAGTAGTTTTAAAATGGATAGGGCTGTTAACTGTTTTTTAAGGGAGGTCTACATAGTTCTCTCTATAAAATCCCGTAAAGACTGAAAAAGGAATCATTCCAAATGAATCTACTTCCCATCTCACAAAGTGCCTAACAATCCACATGCAGGTTCAGTTTCACGGCTAACACTTGCCTCCTTTCTCAGACTTTCAGGAAGGGGGACTCAGCAGAGCCTCTGAGCAATCTGATTCATGCTTACAAACAGCTGGATGGCATAATGGATGTGGAGATTTGTCCAAAAGGGCACCTCCCACAGAGCCCAATCTGCCCCCTAGCCTCTTACTGAGATTCATACATTCCTGTCCATTGGCAAGAGGAAATGGGAAACTCCTCTGAGTTGTCTCATGACAGGAACATCTTCCTGATGAGTGGGAATTGAGGCTTGAAGGACAGACTTTTGGAGGGAACCATCTTTGTGGTCAATGAAAATGAGTTAAGAAATGGTCCCATCCTTTTCTCCCTTTTTCTCCCTGTAGACTTCTAAACTGGAGAGTAACATACATGGAAGGGAGGATCTCTCCCCACTCTCATCAAGGAACAGAAGATGGCACCTTTCCAGATGAGCACACCACAATAGCTAATGGCCTATGTATGCCCATGAGAGCCTGACACTAGAAGTTTTTGACATCCCAATTCCTGGCTGCCTTCGTCTGCTTTTAGATATACATTTCTGAGCACAGGTCAGTGATTAGTGATCCTAAAAAATGGTTGTTTCCAACCTTAGGGGTTACATTATAAGAAATTTTGAGTTAGGAGCCAGGCACCAGCTGCCACTATTTCCTTAACAGCATGCGTTTTGAAGAAGAGCACTGCTAAATGGAGATTCCTACAGCCGAAGGATTAAAGCCATGTTGTGGCTGGGGAGGAGACCTTTACCTTGCCAAGTGACCAGGATAATTGCTGTGACTTGCTCAGACAGTGAAGGTCTAAAGTGAATGGGATATATCTGCCTGTACACAAGGCTTTTACCTTGTGAGACAGCATAATAATTGTAAATAGTTATCTGAATTATTGATGCTTCCTGTATTTATCCACGGGCACCTGTGAAGACTTTGTATCTTATGTATTTACTGGAGTGGAAGAAAGAAAAGCTCCCCCAGAACAGAGACCTATACTGTACATTGAATACAGCTTCAGGAGGAGACCCTGCTGACCACATGTTTGAGACCCAAACAGGAACCCTGCCTGACTTGTGTGTTTGGGATACTTCTTGGGAGTTAAACTCTATGATGGCAACAGAGATAGAGATGAAAATGGATGCACTGAGGGGCATGCCCCCTGGATTGAATGCTGCTCCAAGTGAGCTTGGACTCTTTGAGAGGGCCAAGGAGTCATGGAGTCCATTCACATGGCCTGATTAGCCTAAGCAATGTTATCAATACATCTATTCATTGAAATATGGCACAAAGGGCTAGCCAGGGTAGGGCCAAAGCAAGAACAGGAAAATAGAAAAGAAAAGAGCTTGAGTTGGGGAAACAAAGACAATTTGAAGACTTCTTTCATTCTCTCCACACACACTCCCACCCCGCAAATAGACATTCTGTTTCTTTATGGAGAAGAAGAGAGATTGGACATAAAAAAGTGAGACGCAATGAGGAAAAAGGCAAGAATAAGAGAAGAGTGTTTTCCACATATTTAGAAGGTCTTCCTCCCTTTAACTTAAAGCGCTATCAAGAGGGGGTGCAGCAGTTGACTTCCTCCTGAATGTGGAATTATGGGTGTGGGGGTGGCGTGAGGCTGGTAGAGACTTCTGGAATCTCTTGCTCTACATCAGAACCCCAAATTGGTGGCCGTCCAAGTTCTGAGATGGAAACGAAGTGCCAAAACAAAATCAATGTCCACTGAGCTACGGTATCAGTATCCACCTTAAGAATACCCTCTAAGTGCCTCACTACATTTTCTATTCTCCACGCAAACAAGGAAGCATTTATGATGCCACTTCAGAGGCAGGGGCAATCCAGAAGAGAAAAAAGAGGCATTTTCATGAGTTATGTGGCAATCTATAATGAGGAAGCTCACAAACGGATTAAAAGACAAAACATATGGATCAAAGACCTCTTTACATATGTTGCTTTTTTTTTTAACCCCAAAGCAACATATGTGAGGAAGATCTTCTTAAAGTCCCCTATTTATATTTATCATCTGGCTTGTGTTTCATTAAATGAATATCAGATTTTCTTTCTGGTTGTGAGCTCTAAGGCATTAGGGCTGTCTGACAGGCCTATGGCCATTACCTCTGAAGGAAGACCTTTTTCACATCCATCCACTTTGGGGGAAACTTGTCCCCTCCCTCTCAGTCCATCTACTTTGGAGGGCATGGAAAAATCATTCTAGATCCAAGACCCTTGAGACACCGAGAGATAGGTATAGGTGCACAACAAATGGAGTCTTTCAACAGCAAAGTGAAAAGTATTTTAAACAAATTAATATCTACTCTAACAAGGATCAGGAACCAACTTGGGCACTGAAGGAGACACGAAGTGGGCTCTTTATATAATTTTTTTTGGCACAGAGCCTAGAGAAGGCTTCTGAGTGGCAATAAGATTAAAAAAAGATCAAGCAGATGAGATATGTTCATAATGAGCCCTTCCTTTCAGAATAAGTTTTGTTATTCTGAAATATTATTACCGCATGAAATGCAAAGTGAGGGGAGAAAGAACACAAAGGGACTACAATGAAATCCAGGACCAGAATCCAGTGGAATGCAATGGAGAAGATCCTGAACTGGCAATTGGGAACCCTGAACTTTGTCTCCTGTTCTGCAGCTAGCTCACTGGGCAAATAGTCTCAGTTTCCTCAAGAATGAATGAATGAAAAAACATATTACCTTCCAATCAGTGAGCCAAGCATGAAGGATACAAATCTAAGACACCCCAAAACCCTTTAGCCTCAAGGACTTACATTCTAATATGGTAAAAATGACACATCATGATGAGTTGGAGTCAGGAGGAACTATTTTGGACAGGGAATGTCCAAAGAATGGTGACTGGAGAAATAAAATAGTTGTGATGATCTCGCCAGGATTGGTAGTGTTAAATGACTTTTTTCAGAGCAAATGCTAGGAAAGGGATTCAGGGGGGGAAGTATTTGGGAGAAGTATATAGGGAGAGATGAGAAACATCCCCATGATTTAAGACAGAGAAAGGTAAGGTGAAATGTTAATCAGAGCTCAGGGTCAAAAGAGGTGGGAACTTGAATTCTAATAGAAGAGAAAATGAAAGAATTGGACTAAGCTTCTACAATTCAGCAAGCATTTATTATGTACCTACTATGTACAAAGGGAAGAGGCAGGGTGGCTAGGGACAGAAGACTATCCAAAACAAGTCAAGGCTTGTGTTGGCCCAAACTGGCTGTAGGACAAAAGGGTCAGTTAATCTCTTAGACCTCCAGCAAATGCTAATACAAGAAGGGACAAAATAGTCGCAAATCTGCATCAGTATAAAGAGTTTCCTTACTGGGAGTTCCCTATAGCAATGAAATGATGCCCCCTTCCTACCCATGTGCACTCACCTACTCACATGCCCACTATGCTGTGACTGGGGATATAAGACCAAAAAACAGTAGCTGAATTAGGGCATGCTTTCCACGGTGAAAAGGGCATCTTAGGGGTCTCAATTATCAAGATTTGGGGGAAATAGTTTTTTTTAAAACTCCATTTAGCTGGATAATTACTCATTTCTCCACTTTCTTTTGCATGTATAGTTCCCTAGTTCACATTATTTCTTTTTGATATTTGTGATCAAACATATTATTAAAAATAAATAACAACAACAGCCTGGGGGCACTCACCAGACAATTTCGTACCCATTTATTTTAGGCTTGCTAAGGGAAGAGGTTGCACATTTCTCCTTCAACCCAAAGATTAAGGTAGTTCGAGGATCAAGGTCCAAAGATAAAAAAGGTGGCATGGCAGCTGGAGAAGACAACTAAAAAAACTATTTCAAGTGGGTGCTTCCAGTTTGAGGTCAATGTATGGAAATATAGGTTCCATATGGAAGAAATGCTATGGCAAAAGCTGTCCAGTGGCCCCAAGCACAGTAACTGGCGCAACCCCTGCACTGGCACCTTGGGCCTCAACACATTCCTTGAAGTTCCACCCCAACCCTTGGGAATTCCTGGATTATGGCAACATCCGCTTCCCAGAGGATGGATTTTAGCTCCTAGCATCTGTAAACCCACAGCTTGAAAAGACTTCCTTTAGGAAACTATACAGAACCTTTCATCCACCAGGATTAGGCAGCTGGGGACAGCTGTGCCAGCTGCTCCCTATAACCAGGTCTTTGTTTGGAGTGTACACTGTGTGCTTCTGTAGAAATTAGAGCATGGGTAAATGAATCCCTCTCTGGGATGCCCAACAGGGTTTCTGGGAATCCTGAAGTAGCACTCCAGCTGGACTTTCACTGAAGTAGTAAATCCTAGCTACACCTTTTTTGATCACTACACTTCCTGCAGGACTGAATGTTTCAGAAGACTGTAGATACTACGTCTCACATGACTGTCGCAGAATCCCCAAATCTCTGAAAACCTTCATTCTGTCATCTTTAACTAGGAGGGATAACATGAGGGAAGGCTACAAAGCACATGCACATGCCACCTGATTCACTGGGATATGTTCTCTCTTTGCTCTTAACACAATTCAACAAGAATCCTTTCCTGAAATATATCATATAAATAGGCTCATTTGCTTTACTAGGACTCTTATGTGTATGGGCCTCCTAAGACATCCCATTCTACTTTATAAAGTTCCCAGTGCCTAGCATATGATCTTCATTTAATATACTACTACTTTAGGGCTATTTTGAAAGGTTTAATGTGCACCTATAGCCAAAAAGCAACAAACTGAAGAGGCACTGAGCCCAAAGAAAATTTCGCCAACACACTTGTAAGAGAGTGTATCCCAGACTTTGGGGAGGAATGTTTTGAACCATAATTCATAGTATTCTACTTATGGAAACCGATAAACAATGGGGAGAACACTAGAGGCTCATGAGTGATGGTATTTAGGACACCACCATCAAACCCTTGGAGTTTTCCCTAGAACACCGAAAGGAGAGATAGTCGACCACATTTTAAGTAATTGGCTTGCTAGTGCAGAAGAAAGAAGAAGAGACTAGAAGAGGTCTAAATTTTGTGAAAACACAAGAAATGGGATATAGGACAGAGCCAAGATGGTAAAGTAAAGGCAGGGATTCACCTGAGCTCTTCCAAGTTTCCCTCTAAACAACTTTAGAGTAATGCCTCAAAATGAATTCTGAATCAGCAGAACCAACAAAAGAATGAGATGAAACAATTTTATAGCCAAAGACAAGTCATGTCAGGAGAAAAATAATGTCTTACTTGAGCATGGTTGGCAAGCTAGTAGCCAAAAGGAAATTACAGGGAAAATTTTGCTTGCACTGGGTGCAGACCTCTGTATTTTCCATACATAGTTGCAGGGCACATTTCCAGAGAGAAGAGGAACACTAGCATACTACAGAATGCAGCTGCAGGGGGACTGGAACACTAGTCATAGTGCTAGGGCAGAGAAGAGTGCCTGTCATGCTCACAGACCAGAATACATGCCAGGAACGCCATTATAACACCTTTCCTTAGATTATCCTAGCTTAAAAGAACTGGAAACTTATAGACCCTCACAAATAGCTCTGAAAACAGTAGCAGAAAAACCTGAAGGTAGGGAAAGTGTTCCCTATGCCTTGGGAACAGAGTTCAGCTTTAACACAGAGTTAAAAGACAAAAAATAGGCTGGAAAAATGAGCAAAGAAAAAATAAAATTAAAAAAAAGATCCAGACCATAAAAGATGGCAATGGTGACAGGGATGATCAAAATACAAATTCAGAAGATGACAAGAAAATTGAAACAGCTATGTCCTAATGCAAGTTGGTCTCAGGACTAAAAAGAATTCCTGAAAGAACTCAATAAGGATTTTTTTAATTTTTTTTTTAATTTTTTTAATTTTTTTTTTATTTTAAGCTTTTTATTTGTATAACATATGTACGGGTAGTTCCCCAACCTTGATCTTTACAAAGCTTTCCAATACATATTTTACCCCCAGTCCCCTCCCCTCCCCTAGATGGCAGGAAGTCCACTACATGTTAATAATGTTGAAATGCTTGAGAAGTTATGCAAGAAAAATCCTATCTACAAGAAAAAAAAAAGAATCAGAGAAAGGCAACACAATGCAAGCAAATGTCAATAGAGATCATGAAAATGTTACGTTGTGGTCCATATTTCATGTCCCTCTTTCTGGGTGTATATGGTTTTCTTCAGTGAACAACTGGAACTGGTTTGCGACAATTCTTTATTGCAGAGAGCCATGTCCATCAGAATTGATCATCATGTAATACTGTTGTTGCTGTGCATGATGATCTCCTGGTTCTGCTCGT